>JABGLX010000287.1:0-41155 GCA_014281875.1 Nibea albiflora | reverse complement strand
TCAGGGTGCAGAAGGAAGATATTTTTATGCACCAGTGGTTTCCCCCCTCTGGGACTCGTATTTTTGCGTTATGGCCCGTTTTATGGTTCGTGTGCCATGGAGCTTTTCTCGCCGAGATAAAGCGTTTGCGGCCATAAAAAGTGTAAACAACCTGTTCCGTCCGGGCCGAGCCCCCCAGAGGGGCCAAACTGCCCTGGGGGGTCTAGAAGGGAGGCTACTTGAGGGCAAAAGGGGTTTGAGTCGTGTGCCACCACCTACGCCGACCTCCAGGTTCAGCGGGGCGTCCCGGTTCCTCGCACGCCGGCGCAGCGCTCCGTTTTCGGACACGCGAGCCGGGCACCCCGGTCAAAAATGATTCGCCTGCTGCGCGCTCCAGGAGGTTCTGATCCAAAAGTTTCCACGTCTGCAGGGTGCAGAAGGGAAGATATTTTTATGCACCAGTGGTTTCCCCCCTCTGGGACTCGTATTTTGCGTTATGGCCCGTTTTATGGTTCGTGTGCCATGGAGCTTTTCTCGCCGAGATAAAGCGTTTGCGGCCATAAAAAGTGTAAACAACCCTGTTCCGTCCGGGCCGAGCCCCCCAGAGGGGCCAAACTGCCCTGGGGGGTCTAGAAGGGAGGCTACTTGAGGGCAAAAGGGGTTTGAGTCGTGTGCCACCACCTACGCCGACCTCCAGGTTCAGCGGGGCGTCCCGGTTCCTCGCACGCCGCGCGCAGCGCTCCGTTTTCGGACACGCGAGCCGGGCACCCGGTCAAAAATGATTCGCCTGCTGCGCGCTCCAGGAGGTTCTGATCCAAAAGTTTCCACGTCTGCAGGGTGCAGAAGGGAAGATATTTTTATGCACCAGTGGTTTCCCCCCTCTGGGACTCGTATTTTTTGCGTTATGGCCCGTTTTATGGTTCGTGTGCCATGGAGCTTTTCTCGCCGAGATAAAGCGTTTGCGGCCATAAAAAGTGTAAACAACCCTGTTCCGTCCGGGCCGAGCCCCCCAGAGGGGCCAAACTGCCCTGGGGGGTCTAGAAGGGAGGCTACTTGAGGGCAAAAGGGGTTTGAGTCGTGTGCCACCACCTACGCCGACCTCCAGGTTCAGCGGGGCGTCCCGGTTCCTCGCACGCCGCGCGCAGCGCTCCGTTTTCGGACACGCGAGCCGGGCACCCCGGTCAAAAATGATTCGCCTGCTGCGCGCTCCAGGAGGTTCTGATCCAAAAGTTTCCACGTCTGCAGGGTGCAGAAGGGAAGATATTTTTATGCACCAGTGGTTTCCCCCCTCTGGGACTCGTATTTTTTGCGTTATGGCCCGTTTTATGGTTCGTGTGCCATGGAGCTTTTCTCGCCGAGATAAAGCGTTTGCGGCCATAAAAAGTGTAAACAACCCTGTTCCGTCCGGGCCGAGCCCCCCAGAGGGGCCAAACTGCCCTGGGGGGTCTAGAAGGGAGGCTACTTGAGGGCAAAAGGGGTTTGAGTCGTGTGCCACCACCTACGCCGACCTCCAGGTTCAGCGGGGCGTCCCGGTTCCTCGCACGCCGCGCGCAGCGCTCCGTTTTCGGACACGCGAGCCGGGCACCCCGGTCAAAAATGATTCGCCTGCTGCGCGCTCCAGGAGGTTCTGATCCAAAAGTTTCCACGTCTGCAGGGTGCAGAAGGGAAGATATTTTTATGCACCAGTGGTTTCCCCCCTCTGGGACTCGTATTTTTTGCGTTATGGCCCGTTTTATGGTTCGTGTGCCATGGAGCTTTTCTCGCCGAGATAAAGCGTTTGCGGCCATAAAAAGTGTAAACAACCCTGTTCCGTCCGGGCCGAGCCCCCCAGAGGGGCCAAACTGCCCTGGGGGGTCTAGAAGGGAGGCTACTTGAGGGCAAAAGGGGTTTGAGTCGTGTGCCACCACCTACGCCGACCTCCAGGTTCAGCGGGGCGTCCCGGTTCCTCGCACGCCGCGCGCAGCGCTCCGTTTTCGGACACGCGAGCCGGGCACCCCGGTCAAAAATGATTCGCCTGCTGCGCGCTCCAGGAGGTTCTGATCCAAAAGTTTCCACGTCTGCAGGGTGCAGAAGGGAAGATATTTTTATGCACCAGTGGTTTCCCCCCTCTGGGACTCGTATTTTTTGCGTTATGGCCCGTTTTATGGTTCGTGTGCCATGGAGCTTTTCTCGCCGAGATAAAGCGTTTGCGGCCATAAAAAGTGTAAACAACCCTGTTCCGTCCGGGCCGAGCCCCCCAGAGGGGCCAAACTGCCCTGGGGGGTCTAGAAGGGAGGCTACTTGAGGGCAAAAGGGGTTTGAGTCGTGTGCCACCACCTACGCCGACCTCCAGGTTCAGCGGGGCGTCCCGGTTCCTCGCACGCCCGGCGCAGCGCTCCGTTTTCGGACACGCGAGCCGGGCACCCCGGTCAAAAATGATTCGCCTGCTGCGCGCTCCAGGAGGTTCTGATCCAAAAGTTTCCACGTCTGCAGGGTGCAGAAGGGAAGATATTTTTATGCACCAGTGGTTTCCCCCCTCTGGGACTCGTATTTTTTGCGTTATGGCCCGTTTTATGGTTCGTGTGCCATGGAGCTTTTCTCGCCGAGATAAAGCGTTTGCGGCCATAAAAAGTGTAAACAACCCTGTTCCGTCCGGGCCGAGCCCCCCAGAGGGGCCAAACTGCCCTGGGGGGTCTAGAAGGGAGGCTACTTGAGGGCAAAAGGGGTTTGAGTCGTGTGCCACCACCTACGCCGACCTCCAGGTTCAGCGGGGCGTCCCGGTTCCTCGCACGCCGCGCGCAGCGCTCCGTTTTCGGACACGCGAGCCGGGCACCCCGGTCAAAAATGATTCGCCTGCTGCGCGCTCCAGGAGGTTCTGATCCAAAAGTTTCCACGTCTGCAGGGTGCAGAAGGGAAGATATTTTTATGCACCAGTGGTTTCCCCCCTCTGGGACTCGTATTTTTTGCGTTATGGCCCGTTTTATGGTTCGTGTGCCATGGAGCTTTTCTCGCCGAGATAAAGCGTTTGCGGCCATAAAAAGTGTAAACAACCCTGTTCCGTCCGGGCCGAGCCCCCCAGAGGGGCCAAACTGCCCTGGGGGGTCTAGAAGGGAGGCTACTTGAGGGCAAAAGGGGTTTGAGTCGTGTGCCACCACCTACGCCGACCTCCAGGTTCAGCGGGGCGTCCCGGTTCCTCGCACGCCGCGCGCAGCGCTCCGTTTTCGGACACGCGAGCCGGGCACCCCGGTCAAAAATGATTCGCCTGCTGCGCGCTCCAGGAGGTTCTGATCCAAAAGTTTCCACGTCTGCAGGGTGCAGAAGGGAAGATATTTTTATGCACCAGTGGTTTCCCCCCTCTGGGACTCGTATTTTTTGCGTTATGGCCCGTTTTATGGTTCGTGTGCCATGGAGCTTTTCTCGCCGAGATAAAGCGTTTGCGGCCATAAAAAGTGTAAACAACCCTGTTCCGTCCGGGCCGAGCCCCCAGAGGGGCCAAACTGCCCTGGGGGGTCTAGAAGGGAGGCTACTTGAGGGCAAAAGGGGTTTGAGTCGTGTGCCACCACCTACGCCGACCTCCAGGTTCAGCGGGGCGTCCCGGTTCCTCGCACGCCGGCGCAGCGCTCCGTTTTCGGACACGCGAGCCGGGCACCCCGGTCAAAAATGATTCGCCTGCTGCGCGCTCCAGGAGGTTCTGATCCAAAAGTTTCCACGTCTGCAGGGTGCAGAAGGGAAGATATTTTTATGCACCAGTGGTTTCCCCCCTCTGGGACTCGTATTTTTTGCGTTATGGCCCGTTTTATGGTTCGTGTGCCATGGAGCTTTTCTCGCCGAGATAAAGCGTTTGCGGCCATAAAAAGTGTAAACAACCCTGTTCCGTCCGGGCCGAGCCCCCCAGAGGGGCCAAACTGCCCTGGGGGGTCTAGAAGGGAGGCTACTTGAGGGCAAAAGGGGTTTGAGTCGTGTGCCACCACCTACGCCGACCTCCAGGTTCAGCGGGGCGTCCCGGTTCCTCGCACGCCGCGCGCAGCGCTCCGTTTTCGGACACGCGAGCCGGGCACCCCGGTCAAAAATGATTCGCCTGCTGCGCGCTCCAGGAGGTTCTGATCCAAAAGTTTCCACGTCTGCAGGGTGCAGAAGGGAAGATATTTTTATGCACCAGTGGTTTCCCCCCTCTGGGACTCGTATTTTTTGCGTTATGGCCCGTTTTATGGTTCGTGTGCCATGGAGCTTTTCTCGCCGAGATAAAGCGTTTGCGGCCATAAAAAGTGTAAACAACCCTGTTCCGTCCGGGCCGAGCCCCCCAGAGGGGCCAAACTGCCCTGGGGGGTCTAGAAGGGAGGCTACTTGAGGGCAAAAGGGGTTTGAGTCGTGTGCCACCACCTACGCCGACCTCCAGGTTCAGCGGGGCGTCCCGGTTCCTCGCACGCCGCGCGCAGCGCTCCGTTTTCGGACACGC
The DNA here is from genome assembly GCA_014281875.1 of Nibea albiflora. NCBI lineage: Eukaryota > Metazoa > Chordata > Actinopteri > Sciaenidae > Nibea > Nibea albiflora. The sequence continues at coordinate 36,741 of JABGLX010000287.1, read as the reverse complement.
GAGCCGGGCACCCCGGTCAAAAATGATTCGCCTGCTGCGCGCTCCAGGAGGTTCTGATCCAAAAGTTTCCACGTCTGCAGGGTGCAGAAGGGAAGATATTTTTATGCACCAGTGGTTTCCCCCCTCTGGGACTCGTATTTTTTGCGTTATGGCCCGTTTTATGGTTCGTGTGCCATGGAGCTTTTCTCGCCGAGATAAAGCGTTTGCGGCCATAAAAAGTGTAAACAACCCTGTTCCGTCCGGGCCGAGCCCCCCAGAGGGGCCAAACTGCCCTGGGGGGTCTAGAAGGGAGGCTACTTGAGGGCAAAAGGGGTTTGAGTCGTGTGCCACCACCTACGCCGACCTCCAGGTTCAGCGGGGCGTCCCGGTTCCTCGCACGCCGCGCGCAGCGCTCCGTTTTCGGACACGCGAGCCGGGCACCCCGGTCAAAAATGATTCGCCTGCTGCGCGCTCCAGGAGGTTCTGATCCAAAAGTTTCCACGTCTGCAGGGTGCAGAAGGGAAGATATTTTTATGCACCAGTGGTTTCCCCCCTCTGGGACTCGTATTTTTTGCGTTATGGCCCGTTTTATGGTTCGTGTGCCATGGAGCTTTTCTCGCCGAGATAAAGCGTTTGCGGCCATAAAAAGTGTAAACAACCCTGTTCCGTCCGGGCCGAGCCCCCCAGAGGGGCCAAACTGCCCTGGGGGGTCTAGAAGGGAGGCTACTTGAGGGCAAAAGGGGTTTGAGTCGTGTGCCACCACCTACGCCGACCTCCAGGTTCAGCGGGGCGTCCCGGTTCCTCGCACGCCGCGCGCAGCGCTCCGTTTTCGGACACGCGAGCCGGGCACCCCGGTCAAAAATGATTCGCCTGCTGCGCGCTCCAGGAGGTTCTGATCCAAAAGTTTCCACGTCTGCAGGGTGCAGAAGGGAAGATATTTTTATGCACCAGTGGTTTCCCCCCTCTGGGACTCGTATTTTTTGCGTTATGGCCCGTTTTATGGTTCGTGTGCCATGGAGCTTTTCTCGCCGAGATAAAGCGTTTGCGGCCATAAAAAGTGTAAACAACCCTGTTCCGTCCGGGCCGAGCCCCCCAGAGGGGCCAAACTGCCCTGGGGGGTCTAGAAGGGAGGCTACTTGAGGGCAAAAGGGGTTTGAGTCGTGTGCCACCACCTACGCCGACCTCCAGGTTCAGCGGGGCGTCCCGGTTCCTCGCACGCCGCGCGCAGCGCTCCGTTTTCGGACACGCGAGCCGGGCACCCCGGTCAAAAATGATTCGCCTGCTGCGCGCTCCAGGAGGTTCTGATCCAAAAGTTTCCACGTCTGCAGGGTGCAGAAGGGAAGATATTTTTATGCACCAGTGGTTTCCCCCCTCTGGGACTCGTATTTTTTGCGTTATGGCCCGTTTTATGGTTCGTGTGCCATGGAGCTTTTCTCGCCGAGATAAAGCGTTTGCGGCCATAAAAAGTGTAAACAACCCTGTTCCGTCCGGGCCGAGCCCCCCAGAGGGGCCAAACTGCCCTGGGGGGTCTAGAAGGGAGGCTACTTGAGGGCAAAAGGGGTTTGAGTCGTGTGCCACCACCTACGCCGACCTCCAGGTTCAGCGGGGCGTCCCGGTTCCTCGCACGCCGCGCGCAGCGCTCCGTTTTCGGACACGCGAGCCGGGCACCCCGGTCAAAAATGATTCGCCTGCTGCGCGCTCCAGGAGGTTCTGATCCAAAAGTTTCCACGTCTGCAGGGTGCAGAAGGGAAGATATTTTTATGCACCAGTGGTTTCCCTCCCCCTCTGGGACTCGTATTTTTTGCGTTATGGCCCGTTTTATTGGTTCGTGTGCCATGGAGCTTTTCTCGCCGAGATAAAGCGTTTGCGGCCATAAAAAGTGTAAACAACCCTGTTCCGTCCGGGCCGAGCCCCCCAGAGGGGCCAAACTGCCCTGGGGGGTCTAGAAGGGAGGCTACTTGAGGGCAAAAGGGGTTTGAGTCGTGTGCCACCACCTACGCCGACCTCCAGGTTCAGCGGGGCGTCCCGGTTCCCTCGCACGCCGCGCGCAGCGCTCCGTTTCGGACACGCGAGCCGGGCACCCCGGTCAAAATGATTCGCCTGCTGCGCGCTCCAGGAGGTCTGATCCAAAAGTTTCCACGTCTGGCAGGGTGCAGAAGGGAAGATATTTTTATGCACCAGTGGTTTCCCCCCTCTGGGACTCGTATTTTTTGCGTTATGGCCCGTTTTATGGTTCGTGTGCCATGGAGCTTTTCTCCGCCGAGGATAAAGCGTTTGCGGCCATAAAAAGTTGTAAACAACCCTTTTCCGTCCGGGCCGAGCCCCCCAGAGGGGCCAAACTTGCCCTGGGGGGTCTAGAAGGGAGGCTACTTGAGGGCAAAAAGGGGTTTTGAGTCGTTGTGCCACCACCTACGCCGACCTCCAGGTTCAGCGGGGGCGTCCCGGTTTCCTCGCACGCCGCGCGCGAGCGCTCCGTTTTCGGTACACGCGAGCCGGGCACCCCGGTCAAAATGATTCGCCTGCTGCGCGCTCCAGGGAGGTTCTGATCCAAAAGTTTCCACGTCTGCAGGGTGCAGAAGGGAAGATATTTTTATGCACCAGTGGTTCCCCCCTCTGGGACTCGTATTTTTTGCGTTATGGCCGTTTTATGGTTCGTGTTGCCATGGAGCTTTTCTCGCCGAGATAAAGCGTTTGCGGCCATAAAAAGTGTAAACAACACCTGTTCCGTCCGGGCCGAGCCCCCCCAGAGGGGCCACAACTGCCCTGGGGGGTCTAGAAGGAGGCTACTTGAGGGCAAAAGGGTTTTGAGTCGTGTGCACCACCTACGCCGACCTCCAGGTTTCAAGGGGCGTCCCGGTTCCTCGCACGCCGCGCGCAGCGCTCCGTTTTCGGACACGCGAGCCGGGCACCCCGGTCAAAAATGATTCGCCTGCTGCGCGCTCCAGGAGGTTCTGATCCAAAGTTTCCACGTCTGCAGGGTGCAGAAGGGAAGATATTTTTATGCACCAGTGGTTTCCCCCCCTCTGGGACTCGTATTTTTTGCGTTATGGCCCGTTTTATGGTTCGTGTGCCATGGAGCTTTTCTCGCCGAGATAAAGCGTTTGCGGCCATAAAAAGTGTAAACAACCCTTTTCCGTCCGGGCCGAGCCCCCCAGAGGGGCCAAACTGCCCTGGGGGGGTCTAGAAGGGGAGGCTACTTGAGGGCAAAAAGGGGTTTGAGTCGTGTGCCACCACCTACGCCGACCTCCAGGTTCAGCGGGGCGTCCCGGTTCCTCGCACGCCGCGCGCAGCGCTCCGTTTTCGGACACGCGAGCCGGGCACCCCGGTCAAAAATGATTCGCCTGCTGCGCGCTCCAGGAGGTTCTGATCCAAAAGTTTCCACGTCTGCAGGGTGCAGAAGGGAAGATATTTTATGCACCAGTGGTTTCCCCCCCCCCTCTGGGACTCGTATTTTTTGCGTTATGGCCCGTTTATGGTTCGTGTGCCATGGAGCTTTTCTCGCCGAGATAAAGCGTTTGCGGGCCATAAAAAGTGTAAACAACCCTGTTCCGTCCGGGCCGAGCCCCCCAGAGGGGCCAAACTGCCCTGGGGGGTCTAGAAGGGAGGCTACTTGAGGGCAAAAGGGGTTTGAGGTCGTGTGCCACCACCTACGCCGACCTCCAGGTTCAGCGGGGCGTCCCGGTTCCTCGCACGCCCGGCGCAGCGCTCCGTTTTCGGACACGCGAGCCGGGCACCCCGGTCAAAAATGATTCGCCTGCTGCGCGCTCCAGGAGGTTCTGATCCAAAAGTTTCCAGTCTGCAGGGTGCAGAAGGGAAGATATTTTTATGCACCAGTGGTTTCCCCCCCTCTGGGACTCGTATTTTTTGCGTTATGGCCCGTTTTATGGTTCGTGTGCCATGGAGCTTTTCTCGCCGAGATAGAGCGTTTGCGGCCATAAAAAGTGTAAACAACCCTGTTCCGTCCGGGCCGAGCCCCCCAGAGGGGCCAAACTGCCCTGGGGGGTCTAGAAGGGAGGCTACTTGAGGGCAAAAGGGGTTTGAGTCGTGTGCCACCACCTACGCCGACCTCCAGGTTCAGCGGGGCGTCCCGGTTCCTCGCACGCCGCGCGCAGCGCTCCGTTTTCGGACACGCGAGCCGGGCACCCCGGTCAAAAATGATTCGCCTGCTGCGCGCTCCAGGAGGTTCTGATCCAAAAGTTTCCACGTCTGCAGGGTGCAGAAGGGAAGATATTTTTATGCACCAGTGGTTTCCCCCCTCTGGGACTCGTATTTTTTGCGTTATGGCCCGTTTATGGTTCGTGTGCCATGGAGCTTTTCTCGCCGAGATAAAGCGTTTGCGGCCATAAAAAGTGTAAACAACCCTGTTCCGTCCGGGCCGAGCCCCCCAGAGGGGCCAAACTGCCCTGGGGGGTCTAGAAGGGAGGCTACTTGAGGGCAAAAGGGGTTTGAGTCGTGTGCCACCACCTACGCCGACCTCCAGGTTCAGCGGGGCGTCCCGGTTCCTCGCACGCCCGGCGCAGCGCTCCGTTTTCGGACACGCGAGCCGGGCACCCCGGTCAAAAATGATTCGCCTGCTGCGCGCTCCAGGAAGTTCTGATCCAAAAGTTTCCACGTCTGCAGGGTGCAGAAGGGAAGATATTTTTATGCACCAGTGGTTTCCCCCCTCTGGGACTCGTATTTTTGCGTTATGGCCCGTTTTATGGTTCGTGTGCCATGGAGCTTTTCTCGCCGAGATAGAGCGTTTGCGGCCATAAAAAGTGTAAACAACCCTGTTCCGTCCGGGCCGAGCCCCCCAGAGGGGCCAAACTGCCCTGGGGGGTCTAGAAGGGAGGCTACTTGAGGGCAAAAGGGGTTTGAGTCGTGTGCCACCACCTACGCCGACCTCCAGGTTCAGCGGGGCGTCCCGGTTCCTCGCACGCCGCGCGCAGCGCTCCTTTTCGGACACGCGAGCCGGGCACCCCGGTCAAAAATGATTCGCCTGCTGCGCGCTCCAGGAGGTTCTGATCCAAAAGTTTCCACGTCTGCAGGGTGCAGAAGGGAAGATATTTTTATGCACCAGTGGTTTCCCCCCTCTGGGACTCGTATTTTTTGCGTTATGGCCCGTTTTATGGTTCGTGTGCCATGGAGCTTTTCTCGCCGAGATAAAGCGTTTGCGGCCATAAAAAGTGTAAACAACCCTGTTCCGTCCGGGCCGAGCCCCCCAGAGGGGCCAAACTGCCCTGGGGGGTCTAGAAGGGAGGCTACTTGAGGGCAAAAGGGGTTTGAGTCGTGTGCCACCACCTACGCCGACCTCCAGGTTCAGCGGGGCGTCCCGGTTCCTCGCACGCCCGGCGCAGCGCTCCGTTTTCGGACACGCGAGCCGGGCACCCCGGTCAAAAATGATTCGCCTGCTGCGCGCTCCAGGAGGTTCTGATCCAAAAGTTTCCACGTCTGCAGGGTGCAGAAGGGAAGATATTTTTATGCACCAGTGGTTTCCCCCCCTCTGGGACTCGTATTTTTTTGCGTTATGGCCCGTTTTATGGTTCGTGTGCCATGGAGCTTTTCTCGCCGAGATAGAGCGTTTGCGGCCATAAAAAGTGTAAACAACCCTGTTCCGTCCGGGCCGAGCCCCCCAGAGGGGCCAAACTGCCCTGGGGGGTCTAGAAGGGAGGCTACTTGAGGGCAAAAGGGGTTTGAGTCGTGTGCCACCACCTACGCCGACCTCCAGGTTCAGCGGGGCGTCCCGGTTCCTCGCACGCCGCGCGCAGCGCTCCGTTTTCGGACACGCGAGCCGGGCACCCCGGTCAAAAATGATTCGCCTGCTGCGCGCTCCAGGAGGTTCTGATCCAAAAGTTTCCACGTCTGCAGGGTGCAGAAGGGAAGATATTTTTATGCACCAGTGGTTTCCCCCCCTCTGGGACTCGTATTTTTTGCGTTATGGCCCGTTTATGGTTCGTGTGCCATGGAGCTTTTCTCGCCGAGATAAAGCGTTTGCGGCCATAAAAAGTGTAAACAACCCTGTTCCGTCCGGGCCGAGCCCCCCAGAGGGGCCAAACTGCCCTGGGGGGTCTAGAAGGGAGGCTACTTGAGGGCAAAAGGGGTTTGAGTCGTGTGCCACCACCTACGCCGACCTCCAGGTTCAGCGGGGCGTCCCGGTTCCTCGCACGCCGCGCGCAGCGCTCCGTTTTCGGACACGCGAGCCGGGCACCCCGGTCAAAAATGATTCGCCTGCTGCGCGCTCCAGGAGGTTCTGATCCAAAAGTTTCCACGTCTGCAGGGTGCAGAAGGGAAGATATTTTTATGCACCAGTGGTTTCCCCCCTCTGGGACTCGTATTTTTTGCGTTATGGCCCGTTTTATGGTTCGTGTGCCATGGAGCTTTTCTCGCCGAGATAAAGCGTTTGCGGCCATAAAAAGTGTAAACAACCCTGTTCCGTCCGGGCCGAGCCCCCCAGAGGGGCCAAACTGCCCTGGGGGGTCTAGAAGGGAGGCTACTTGAGGGCAAAAGGGGTTTGAGTCGTGTGCCACCACCTACGCCGACCTCCAGGTTCAGCGGGGCGTCCCGGTTCCTCGCACGCCGCGCGCAGCGCTCCGTTTTCGGACACGCGAGCCGGGCACCCCGGTCAAAAATGATTCGCCTGCTGCGCGCTCCAGGAGGTTCTGATCCAAAAGTTTCCACGTCTGCAGGGTGCAGAAGGGAAGATATTTTTATGCACCAGTGGTTTCCCCCCTCTGGGACTCGTATTTTTTGCGTTATGGCCCGTTTTATGGTTCGTGTGCCATGGAGCTTTTCTCGCCGAGATAAAGCGTTTGCGGCCATAAAAAGTGTAAACAACCCTGTTCCGTCCGGGCCGAGCCCCCCAGAGGGGCCAAACTGCCCTGGGGGGTCTAGAAGGGAGGCTACTTGAGGGCAAAAGGGGTTTGAGTCGTGTGCCACCACCTACGCCGACCTCCAGGTTCAGCGGGGCGTCCCGGTTCCTCGCACGCCCGGCGCAGCGCTCCGTTTTCGGACACGCGAGCCGGGCACCCCGGTCAAAAATGATTCGCCTGCTGCGCGCTCCAGGAGGTTCTGATCCAAAAGTTTCCACGTCTGCAGGGTGCAGAAGGGAAGATATTTTTATGCACCAGTGGTTTCCCCCCTCTGGGACTCGTATTTTTTGCGTTATGGCCCGTTTTATGGTTCGTGTGCCATGGAGCTTTTTCTCGCCGAGATAGAGCGTTTGCGGCCATAAAAAGTGTAAACAACCCTGTTCCGTCCGGGCCGAGCCCCCCAGAGGGGCCAAACTGCCCTGGGGGGTCTAGAAGGGAGGCTACTTGAGGGCAAAAGGGGTTTGAGTCGTGTGCCACCACCTACGCCGACCTCCAGGTTCAGCGGGGCGTCCCGGTTCCTCGCACGCCGCGCGCAGCGCTCCGTTTTCGGACACGCGAGCCGGGCACCCCGGTCAAAAATGATTCGCCTGCTGCGCGCTCCAGGAGGTTCTGATCCAAAAGTTTCCACGTCTGCAGGGTGCAGAAGGGAAGATATTTTTATGCACCAGTGGTTTCCCCCCTCTGGGACTCGTATTTTTTGCGTTATGGCCCGTTTTATGGTTCGTGTGCCATGGAGCTTTTCTCGCCGAGATAAAGCGTTTGCGGCCATAAAAAGTGTAAACAACCCTGTTCCGTCCGGGCCGAGCCCCCCAGAGGGGCCAAACTGCCCTGGGGGGTCTAGAAGGGAGGCTACTTGAGGGCAAAAGGGGTTTGAGTCGTGTGCCACCACCTACGCCGACCTCCAGGTTCAGCGGGGCGTCCCGGTTCCTCGCACGCCCGGCGCAGCGCTCCGTTTTCGGACACGCGAGCCGGGCACCCCGGTCAAAAATGATTCGCCTGCTGCGCGCTCCAGGAGGTCTGATCCAAAAGTTTCCACGTCTGCAGGGTGCAGAAGGGAAGATATTTTTATGCACCAGTTGGTTTCCCCCCTCTGGGACTCGTATTTTTTGCGTTATGGCCCGTTTTATGGTTCGTGTGCCATGGAGCTTTTCTCGCCGAGATAAAGCGTTTGCGGCCATAAAAAGTGTAAACAACCCTTTTCGTCCGGGCCGAGCCCCCAGAGGGGCCAAACTGCCCTGGGGGGGTCTAGAAGGGAGGCTACTTGAGGGCAAAAGGGGTTTGAGTCGTGTGCCACCACCTACGCCGACCTCCAGGTTCAGCGGGGCGTCCCGGTTCCTCGCACGACCGGCGCCAGCGCTCCGTTTTCGGACACGCGAGCCGGGCACCCCGGTCAAAAAAAGATTCGATTATAAACATTGGTTATAAACAAGAACACACAATCATGTAATCTAAATTTCCCATTACATCCCCGCATTTTGATGATAAAATCACACTGTACATAAAGAATTTAAAACAATCAACTTCTCTGCTACATCAAATATGTCAATTCACGAGGATTCAAAACACGAGGAATCATCATAATGAGAACTGACCAACTTCATTTACAAATGGTAAAAACTGTAAAAAGAAGGGATAACGGTATTGATAATGCTCACAGTATGTCTGAACAGATGCCATGGGCATGGTCTCTCCATCTTCTGGAGCTGAAGTCAATTTCTTCTGGCCATGTGTGTATGAATGTATGCGCAGCCTTGGCACGTCTGTATGCCTAGTCTACAGTGAGAGGGGCACATCACTGATTATTCTCCTACTGTCGCTGTGGTTGTACAGCCAGGGGGTGGAACACTTCTGCAGGGTGTTGCGTGATACAAAGCAGGATGGATCCATGCTTTCATGTTGTCGACACCAAATTCTGACCCTAACATCTGGATGTTGCAGCAAAAATCGAGACTCATGACCAGGCAACGTTTTTCCAATCTTCTATTGTCCAATTTGGTGAGCCTGTGCGAATTGTAGCCTCAGTTTCCTGCTCTTAGCTGACAGGAATGGCACCCGGTGTGGTCTTCTGCTGCTGTAGCCGATCTCTGTCAAGGTTCAATGTGTTGCGCGTTCAGAGATGCTCTTCTACCTTGGTTGTAAACAAGTGGTTATTTAAGTTACTGTTCTATCAGCTTGAACCAGTCTGGCCACTCTCCTCTGACCTCTGGCATCAACAAGGCATTTTCAGTCTGCCTGTCTTTTCCAGGTGTCTTTCTGTATCTCTGACTGCCTGGCTGTCTGTCTCTGTCTGTCTGGGTGTCTTTCTGTATTATATGATTATTATTATGGATATGATGGCGTCTTTATATATTGAATTTGTCGGCATTTAAAAAAATAAATATAACAACACCAAACTATTGAGGGGGGTCTTACGAATATTTATCCCACCTAAAACAGGCCTAAGGACGCTACTGCAGCCAACTTTAGTCAGGGTGATACGGCTTCAAGGTCGGTGTTTCTCATTGAGTAATTCCTCACAGCTGCCATTCTCTTTCAAATGCACTGTTAATCAAGTTTCTTGCTTAGAAACAAAAATTTATATTTTATAGCAAATGTGGTTTCACCCATATCTGAACTCAATTTGTGCGAAAAGGTAACCTTTTTATGGATTCAGTCATCCCAGGACATAACAGAGTTGTTGCTGAAATTTTCAAAACGCCCACCAATACACAAAATAAAGATCTTGAGTCAATCAATTGGTCCTTTAAGGTTTTGTCATTTTATTCTTGCAAGAGGAACAGTTCTACAAATGCATGAATCTGCAGAATATGTTCAGAGTGAGGCAGGCACACAGTTTTATACTTAAAAACTTGAGATCAACATTTGGTTATAACATTTGGGTTATAAACAAGAACACAATCATGTAATCTAAATTTCCCATTACATTTCCCCCGTTTTGATGATAAAATCAAACTATACATAAAGAATATAAAGAAATCAACTTCTCTGCAACATCAAATATGTCAATTCACAATAATTCAAAACACATCATTATAATGAGAAACTGACCAACTTCATTTACAAAATGGTATCATCATCAAAGGATTCGGAATTTGAGTTTCCTGTCACAGAATGGTAAAAAGAAGGGATAACGGTATGATAATGCTCACAGTTCCTATGATGCCACAGAGGTCTGTATGTCTGAACAGATGCCATGGGCATGGTCTCTCCATCTTCTGGAGCTGAAGTCATCCTCTTCTGGCCATGAATGTATGCGCAGCCTTGGCACGTCTGTATGCCTAGTCTACAGTGAGAGGTTACTAGCACATCACTGATTATTCTCCTACTGTCGCTGTGGTTGTACCCCCAGGGGGTGGAACACTTCTGCAGGGTGTTGCGTGATACAAAGCAGGATGGATCCATGCTTTCATGTTGTCGACCCCAAATTCTGACCCTAACATCTGGATGTAGCAGCAGAAATCGAGACTCATGACCAGGCAACATTTTCCAATCTTCTATTGTCCAATTTTGGTGAGCCTGTGCGAATTGTAGCCTCAGTTTCCTGCTCTTAGCTAACAGGAGTGGCACCCGGTGTGGTCTTCTGCTGCTGTAGCCAATCTCTGTCAAGGTTCAATGTGTTGCGCGTTCAGAGATGCTCTTCTGCATGCCTCGGTTGTAACAAGTGGTTATTTGAGTTACTGTTTTATCAGCTTGAAACCAGTCTGGCCACTCTCCTCTGACCTCTGGAATCAACAAGGCATTTTCAGTCTGCCTGCCAGGTGTCTTTCTGTATCTCTGACTGCCTGGCTGTCTGTCTCTGTCTGTCTGGGTGTCTTTCTGTATTGATATCTCTCTATTTCAGACTCTGTCTGTCTGTCTACCTGTGTCTGTATGTTTATTTGTCTCTGTTTGTCTGTCTGTATCTATACCCAGATGCAAGACATACAGAATTCAGGTCATTGTAAACGAGTCTGTATACATTTGCAGTACTGTATAAGTATTTTTACCATGACAATAAAAAGCAAAAAATAAAGAAAAGCAGTACTCCCTTGAATTGTCCCTTGAACATCAGGTTGTTGACGTCTGTCTGTTTGCTTGGGGGTCTGTCTGTCTCTATTTGGGGGTCTGTCTGTCTGTCTGTCTGTTCTGTCTGTCTGTCTGTCTGTCTGTCTGTCTGTCTGTCTGTCTGTCTATTTGTGTCTCGGTTGGTCGGTCTGTCTGACTTTGTTCTGTCTGTCTGTATCTGTAACTGGGGGTCTGTCTGTGTCTCTGTGTGTCTATCTGCCTGTTTCTCTCTATATGTGTGTAATGTTCTGTCTTTTCTTACGTGTATCAGAGACAGTGAGTGAGGTGAGATGATGTCTACGTTTCTCCAGAATGGATACCACGACTGGTCACACTGTGCGCCGTGTTCCGTCCATATTGCTCGCCCTTCTGGCTCGCCACCAGACCGCCACGGAGTCGGATCTGAATCAACTCCTAAGAGAGTGCAGAAAACATAACCGTTACTCTCTATTCAATTTACATCACATCATCCTACTTTCACTTTTCACTCTTTATATCTTCTGTATCTATACCCAGATGCAAAGACATACAGAATTCAGGTCATTGTAAATGAGTCTGTATACATTTGCAGTACTGTATAAGTATTTTTACTATGACAATAAAAAGCAAAAAATAAAGAAAAGCAGTACTCCCTTGAATTGTCCCTTGAACATCAGGTTGTTGACATCTGTCTGTTTGCTTTGGGGTCTGTCTGTCTCTATTTGGGGGTCTGTCTGTCTGTCTGTCTATTTGTGTCTCGGTTGGGTCGGTCTGTCTGACTTTGTTCTGTCTGTCTGTATCTGTAACTGGGGGTCTGTCTGTGTCTATGTGTGTAATGTTCTGTCTTTTCTTACGTGTATCAGAGACAGTGAGTGAGGTGAGATGATGTCTACGTTCTCCGGAATGGATACCACGACTGGTCACACTGTGCGCAGTGTTCTGTCCAAATTGCTCGCCCTCCTGGCTCGCCACCAGACCGTCACGGAGTCGGATCTGAATCGACTCCTAAGAGAGTGCAGAAAACATAACCGTTACTCTCTATTCAATTTACATCACATCATCCTACTTTCACTTTTCACTCTTTATATCTTCTGTATCTATACCCAGATGCAAGACATACAGAATTCGGGTCATTGTAATGAGTCTGTATACATTTGCAGTACTGTATAAGTATTTTTACCATGACAATAAAAAGCAAAAAATAAAGAAAAGCCAGTACTCCCTTGAATTGTCCCTTGAACATCAGGTTGTTGACATCTGTCTGTTTGCTTGGGGGTCTGTCTGTCTCTATTTGGGGTCTGTCTGTCTGTCTGTCTGTCTGTCTGTCTGTCTGTCTGTCTGTCTGTCTGTCTGTCTGTCTGTCTGTGTCTCGGTCTGTTCTGTCTGACTTTGTTCTGTCTGTCTACGGCTGTCTGTCTGTGTCTCTATCTGGGGGTCTGTTTGATTGGGGTGTCTGTCTGTCTCTATTTGGGGGTCTATCTGTCTGTCTGTCTGTGTATTTGTGTCTCGGTTGGTCGGTCTGTCTGACTTTGTTCTGTCTGTCTGTATCTGTAACTGGGGCTCTGTCTGCTTGGGTGTCTGTCTGTGTCTCTGTGTGACTAACTTTTTGTAACCCTATCACTGTTCATCTAACGTTAACAAGACTTCAATTATTTCACTTGACAACAAACTGGACTGGTCCACAAATACAGAGGCCGTTTATAAGAAGGGCCTGAGTCGGCTTTACTTCCTTTACTTCAGTGTCTGCGACAGGATGTTGCAGATGTTCTGTATGGGTGGGATGCAAATTTGTGTTGATGTGATGTCAGTTTATGAGGAATGTTTTATGATATTTGTTAAGTACATAAGGTGTTATATTGCACTGTAGCTTTTTAAATACTGTTCGTTTACAGATAGAAAGAGCTACAAAGAGAAATAGGCTGCAGTTGAAAAGATAAATAGTGATTAGAGGAGCTGTTGAAATATAAATAAGTGCATTTATGTTAAAACATGAGTTCACGATGAATAATTGTCATGGTAAAAAAACTTTACCCCCGCAGTAGGTGAAATAGCTTGTTTTGTCCTGTAGATGGTGCCACAGGGCCACTCATCACAACTGTTAATGTGTCTCACAGTACTACACGAAGGAGATAGGAGATGTTCTATCAGCAATCACCATCTTCTTTGCTGCGGTGTCCTGGGGTGCGGGCACTGAGTCAAAGGACGCCAACAGACTGAACAAACTCATCGAATACACTTAATCTGTTGTCGGCTCTAAGCTTGCCTTCCCTGGAGGAGGTGATGGAGGAGAGGATGCTGGCAAAACTGCTGGCAATCATGGACAATCCCTCCCACCCCCTCCACACAACACTGGACAGCTAAAGAGCAGCTCCAGCAACACACTCACTGACAATACTATTAATATTATCATGATATACTGTTGTTATTGTAGCGCCCTTTAGCCTAACTGGAAGAACACACTATAGACACTTACACTCTTACTAGGGTCGGATGAGTTGAACCCCTAAATCATTCAAATGGGGAGCATGAAGTTGATGAGTTGACAATTTATTGTTTCATACAACAATCCTTTGGCAGTGTAAAGAAAATTTAAAAAATACAAATTTTGTAGAAAAAATAAAATCCAAAAGAAAAGTGGTATCCATGGTATATGTATGTAATGTTCTGTCATATGACCTACTACCTGGGTGGTTATCTGTGTCTTTTCTTACGTGTATCAGAGACCGTGAGTGAGGTGAGATGATGTCTACGTTCTCCAGAATGGATACCACGGCTGGTCACACTGTGCGCCGTGTTCCATCCAAATTGCTCGACCTCCTGGCTCGCCACCAGACCTCCCACGGAGTCGGATCTGAATCGACTCCTAAGAGAGTGCAGAAAACATAACCGTTACTCTCTATTCAATTTACATCACATCATCCTACTTTCACTTTCACTCTTTATATCTTCTGTATCTATACCCAGATGCAAGACATACAGAATTCAGGTCATTGTAAACGAGTCTGTATACATTTGCAGTACTGTATAAGTATTTTTACCATGACAATAAAAAGCAAAAAATAAAGAAAAGCAGTACTCCCTTGAATTGTCCCTTGAACATCAGGTTGTTGACGTCTGTCTGTTGCTTGGGGTCTGTCTGTCTCTATTTGGGGGTCTGTCTGTCTGTCTGTCTGTCTGTCTGTCTGTCTGTCTGTCTGTCTGTCTATTTGTGTCTCGGTTGGTCGGTCTGTCTGACTTTGTTCTGTCTGTCTGTATCTGTAACTGGGGGTCTGTCTGTGTCTCTGTGTGTCTATCTGCCTGTTTCTCTCTATATGTGTGTAATGTTCTGTCTTTTCTTACATGTATCAGAGACAGTGAGTGAGGTGAGATGATGTCTACGTTCTCCAGAATGGATACCACGACTGGTCACACTGTGCGCCGTGTTCTGTCCATATTGCTCGCCCTTCTGGCTCGCCACCAGACCGCCACGGAGTCGGATCTGAATCAACTCCTAAGAGAGTGCAGAAAACATAACCGTTACTCTCTATTCAATTTACATCACATCATCCTACTTTCACTTTTCACTCTTTATATCTTCTGTATCTATACCCAGATGCAAGACATACAGAATTCAGGTCATTGTAAATGAGTCTGTATACATTTGCAGTACTGTATAAGTATTTTTACTATGACAATAAAAAGCAAAAATAAAGAAAAGCAGTACTCCCTTGAATTGTCCCTTGAACATCAGGTTGTTGACATCTGTCTGTTTGCTTGGGGGTCTGTCTGTCTCTATTTGGGGGGTCTGTCTGTCTGTCTGTCTATTTGTGTCTCGGTTGGTCGGTCTGTCTGACTTTGTTCTGTCTGTCTGTATCTGTAACTGGGGGTCTGTCTGTGTCTCTGTGTGTCTATCTGCCTGTTTCTCTCTATATGTGTGTAATGTTCTGTCTTTTCTTACGTGTATCAGAGACAGTGAGTGAGGTGAGATGATGTCTACGTTCTCCAGAATGGATACCACGACTGGTCACACTGTGCGCCGTGTTCCGTCCATATTGCTCGCCCTTCTGGCTCGCCACCAGACCGCCACGGAGTCGGATCTGAATCAACTCCTAAGAGAGTGCAGAAAACATAACCGTTACTCTCTATTCAATTTACATCACATCATCCTACTTTCACTTTTCACTCTTTATATCTTCTGTATCTATACCCAGATGCAAGACATACAGAATTCAGGTCATTGTAAATGAGTCTGTATACATTTGCAGTACTGTATAAGTATTTTTACCATGACAATAAAAAGCAAAAAATAAAGAAAAGCAGTACTCCCTTGAATTGTCCCTTGAACATCAGGTTGTTGACATCTGTCTGTTTGCTTGGGGGTCGGTCTGTCTGTCTCTATTTGGGGGTCTGTCTGTCTGTCTGTCTTTCTGTCTGTCTGTCTATTTGTGTCTCGGTTGGTCGGTCTGTCTGACTTTGTTCTGTCTGTCTGTATCTGTAACTGGGGGTCTGTCTGTGTCTCTGTGTGTCTATCTGCGTGTTTTCTCTCTATATGTGTGTAATGTTCTGTCTTTTCTTACGTGTATCAGAGACAGTGAGTGAGGTGAGATGATGTCTACGTTCTCCAGAATGGATACCACGACTGGTCACACTGTGCGCCGTGTTCCGTCCATATTGCTCGCCCTTCTGGCTCGTCACCAGACCGCCACAGAGTCGGATCTGAATCAACTCCTAAGAGAGCGCAGAAAACATAACCATTACTCTCTATTCAAGATGCAAGACATACAGAATTCGGGTCATTGTAAATGAGTCTGTATACATTTGCAGTACTGTATAAGTATTTTTACCATGACAATAAAAGCAAAAAATAAAGAAAAGCAAGTACTCCCTTGAATTGTCCCTTGAACATCAGGTTGTTGCTGGTAATCATGCTCAAGTGAAATGGTAAGGCCTGAAGAAAACACAAACAAGGACAACAACGACAAAAAGAAGAAAATCAGTAAAGCTCCAATCATTGTAAGGAATTCATGGTGGTTAAGTGACCACAGCAGCAACTTCTTTTATTTCCAATTTTGTTTCCAATCTTTTATTTCCATTTGCCACTCTCCTCTGACCTCTGGCATCAACAAGGCATTTTCAGTCTGCCTGTCTTTTCCAGGTGTCTTTCTGTATCTCTGTCTGCCTGGCTGTCTGTCTCTGTCTGTCTGGGTGTCTTTCTGTATGGATATCTCTCTATTTCAGAGTCTGTCTGTCTGTCTACCTGTGTCTGTATGTTTATTTGTCTCTGTTTGTTTGTCTGTCTGGATTTCTGCCTGGCTGTCTGTCTGTCTTGGTGACTGTGTGCCTGTCTGTATCTTCTTCTGGAAGTCTTTCTCTATGTCTCTGTCTGTCTGTCTGTCTGTCTGTCTGTCTGTGTCTCGGTCTGTCTGTCTGACTTTGTTCTGTCTGTCTACGGCTGTCTGTCTGTGTCTCTATCTGGGGGTCTGTTTGATTGGGTGTCTGTCTGTCTCTATTTGGGGGTCTGTCTGTCTGTCTGTCTGTCTATTTGTGTCCTCGGTTGGTCGGTCTGTCTGACTTTGTTCTGTCTGTCTGTATCTGTAACTGGGGCTCTGTCTGCTTGGGTGTCTGTCTGTGTCTCTGTGTGACTAACTTTTTTGTAACCCTATCACTGTTCATCTAACGTTAACAAGACTTCAATTATTTCACTTGACAACAAACTGGACTGGTCCACAAATACAGAGGCCGTTTATAAGAAGGGCCTGAGTCGGCTTTACTTCCTTTACTTCAGTGTCTGCAACAGGATGTTGCAGATGTTCTGTATGGGTGGGATGCAAATTTGTGTTGATGTGATGTCAGTTTATGAGGAATGTTTTATGATATTTGTTAAGTACATAAGGTGTTATATTGCACTGTAGCTTTTTAAATACTGTTCGTTTACAGATAGAAAGAGTTACAAAGAGAAATAGGCTGCAGTTGAAAAGATAAATAGTGATTAGAGGAGCTGTTTGAAATATAAATAAGTGCATTTATGTTAAAACATGAGTTCACGATGAATAATTGTCATGGTAAAAAAAACTTTACCCCCCGCAGTAGGTGAAATAGCTTGTTTTGTCCTGTAGATGGTGCCACAGGGCCACTCATCACAACTGTTAATGTGTCTCACAGTACTACACGAAGGAGATAGGAGATGTTCTATCAGCAATCACCATCTTCTTTGCTGCGGTGTCCTGGGGTGCGGGCACTGAGTCAAAGGACGCCAACAGACTGAACAAACTCATCGAATACACTTAATCTGTTGTCGGCTCTAAGCTTGCCTTCCCTGGAGGAGGTGATGGAGGAGAGGATGCTGGCAAAACTGCTGGCAATCATGGACAATCCCTCCCACCCCCTCCACACAACACTGGACAAGCTAAAGAGCAGCTCCAGCAACACACTCACTGACAATACTATTAATATTATCATGATATACTGTTGTTATTGTAGCGCCCTTTAGCCTAACTGGAAGAACACACTATAGACACTTACACTCTTACTAGGGTCGGATGAGTTGAACCCCTAAATCATTCAAATGGGGGAGCATGAAGTTGATGAGTTGACAATTTATTGTTTCATACAACAATCCTTTGGCAGTGTAAAGAAAATTTAAAAAATACAAATTTTGTAGAAAAAATAAAATCCAAAGAAAAGTGGTATCCATGGTATATGTATGTAATGTTCTGTCATATGACCTACTACCTGGGTGGTTATCTGTGTTCTTTTCTTACGTGTATCAGAGACCGTGAGTGAGGTGAGATGATGTCTACGTTCTCCAGAATGGATACCACGGCTGGTCACACTGTGCGCCGTGTTCCATCCAAATTGCTCGACCTCCTGGCTCGCCACCAGACCTCCACGGAGTCGGATCTGAATCGACTCCTAAGAGAGTGCAGAAAACATAACCGTTACTCTCTATTCAATTTACATCACATCATCCTACTTTCACTTTTCACTCTTTATATCTTCTGTATCTATACCCAGATGCAAGACATACAGAATTCAGGTCATTGTAAACGAGTCTGTATACATTTGCAGTACTGTATAAGTATTTTTACCATGACAATAAAAAGCAAAAAATAAAGAAAAGCAGTACTTCCCTTGAATTGTCCCTTGAACATCAGGTTGTTGACGTCTGTCTGTTTGCTTGGGGGTCTGTCTGTCTCTATTTGGGGGTCTGTCTGTCTGTCTGTCTGTCTGTCTGTCTGTCTGTCTGTCTGTCTGTCTGTCTGTCTGTCTGTCTGTCTGTCTATTTGTGTCTCGGTTGGTCGGTCTGTCTGACTTGTTCTGTCTGTCTGTATCTGTAACTGGGGGTCTGTCTGTGTCTCTGTGTGTCTATCTGCCTGTTTCTCTCTATATGTGTGTATGTTCTGTCTTTTCTTACATGTATCAGAGACAGTGAGTGAGGTGAGATGATGTCTACGTTCTCCAGAATGGATACCACGACTGGTCACACTGTGCGCCGTGTTCTGTCCATATTGCTCGCCCTTCTGGCTCGCCACCAGACCGCCACGGAGTCGGATCTGAATCAACTCCTAAGAGAGTGCAGAAAACATAACCGTTACTCTCTATTCAATTTACATCACATCATCCTACTTTCACTTTCACTCTTTATATCTTCTGTATCTATACCCAGATGCAAGACATACAGAATTCAGGTCATTGTAAATGAGTCTGTATACATTTGCAGTACTGTATAAGTATTTTTACCATGACAATAAAAGCAAAAAATAAAGAAAAGCAGTACTCCCTTGAATTGTCCCTTGAACATCAGGTTGTTGACATCTGTCTGTTTGCTTGGGGGTCGGTCTGTCTGTCTCTATTTGGGGGTCTGTCTGTCTGTCTGTCTTTCTGTCTGTCTGTCTATTTGTGTCTCGGTTGGTCGGTCTGTCTGACTTTGTTCTGTCTGTCTGTATCTGTAACTGGGGGTCTGTCTGTGTCTCTGTGTGTCTATCTGCGTGTTTCTCTCTATATGTGTGTAATGTTCTGTCTTTTCTTACGTGTATCAGAGACAGTGAGTGAGGTGAGATGATGTCTACGTTCTCCAGAATGGATACCACGACTGGTCACACTGTGCGCCGTGTTCCGTCCATATTGCTCGCCCTTCTGGCTCGTCACCAGACCGCCACAGAGTCGGATCTGAATCAACTCCTAAGAGAGCGCAGAAAACATAACCATTACTCTCTATTCAAGATGCAAGACATACAGAATTCGGGTCATTGTAAATGAGTCTGTATACATTTGCAGTACTGTATAAGTATTTTTACATGACAATAAAAAGCAAAAAATAAAGAAAAGCAGTACTCCCTTGAATTGTCCCTTGAACATCAGGTTGTTGCTGGTAATCATGCTCAAGTGAAATGGTAAGGCCTGAAGAAACACAAACAAGGACAACAACGACAAAAAGAAGAAAATCAGTAAAGCTCCAATCATTGTAAGGAATTCATGGTGGTTAAGTGACCACAGCAGCAACTTCTTTTATTTCCAATTTTGTTTCCAATCTTTTATTTCCATTTGCCACTCTCCTCTGACCTCTGGCATCAACAAGGCATTTTCAGTCTGCCTGTCTTTTCCAGGTGTCTTTCTGTATCTCTGTCTGCCTGGCTGTCTGTCTCTGTCTGTCTGGGTGTCTTTCTGTATGGATATCTCTCTTATTTCAGAGTCTGTCTGTCTGTCTACCTGTGTCTGTATGTTTATTTGTCTCTGTTTTGTTTGTCTGTCTGGATTTCTGCCTGGCTGTCTGTCTGTCTTGGTGACTGTGTGCCTGTCTGTATCTTCTTCTGGAAGTCTTTCTCTATGTCTCTGTCTGTCTGTCTGTCTGTCTGTCTGTCTGTGTCTCGGTCTGTCTGTCTGACTTTGTTCTGTCTGTCTACGGCTGTCTGTCTGTGTCTCTATCTGGGGGTCTGTTTGATTGGGTGTCTGTCTGTCTCTATTTGGGGGTCTGTCTGTCTGTCTGTCTGTCTATTTGTGTCTCGGTTGGTCGGTCTGTCTGACTTTGTTCTGTCTGTCTGTATCTGTAACTGGGGGCTCTGTCTGCTTGGGTGTCTGTCTGTGTCTCTGTGTGACTAACTTTTTTGTAACCCTATCACTGTTCATCTAACGTTAACAAGACTTCAATTATTTCACTTGACAACAAACTGGACTGGTCCACAAATACAGAGGCCGTTTATAAGAAGGGCCTGAGTCGGCTTTACTTCCTTTACTTCAGTGTCTGCAACAGGATGTTGCAGATGTTCTGTATGGGTGGGATGCAAATTTGTGTTGATGTGATGTCAGTTTATGAGGAATGTTTTATGATATTTGTTAAGTACATAAGGTGTTATATTGCACTGTAGCTTTTTAAATACTGTTCGTTTACAGATAGAAAGAGTTACAAAGAGAAATAGGCTGCAGTTGAAAAGATAAATAGTGATTAGAGGAGCTGTTTGAAATATAAATAAGTGCATTTATGTTAAAACATGAGTTCACGATGAATAATTGTCATGGTAAAAAAAACTTTACCCCCGCAGTAGGTGAAATAGCTTGTTTTGTCCTGTAGATGGTGCCACAGGGCCACTCATCACAACTGTTAATGTGTCTCACAGTACTACACGAAGGAGATAGGAGATGTTCTATCAGCAATCACCATCTTCTTTGCTGCGGTGTCCTGGGGTGCGGGCACTGAGGCAAAGGACGCCAACAGACTGAACAAACTCGTCGAATAGACTTAATCTGTTGTCGGCTCTAAGCTTGCCTTCCCTGGAGGAGGTGATGGAGGAGAGGATGCTGGCAAAACTGCTGGCAATCATGGACAATCCCTCCCACCCCCTCCACACAACACTGGACAAGCTAAAGAGCAGCTCCAGCAACACACTCACTGACAATACTATTAATATTATCATGATATACTGTTGTTATTGTAGCGCCCTTTAGCCTAACTGGAAGAACACACTATAGACACTTACACTCTTACTAGGGTCGGATGAGTTGAACCCCTAAATCATTCAAATGGGGGAGCATGAAGTTGATGAGTTGACAATTTATTGTTTCATACAACAATCCTTTGGCAGTGTAAGAAAATTTAAAAAATACAAATTTTGTAGAAAAAATAAAATCCAAAAGAAAAGTGGTATCCATGGTATATGTATGTAATGTTCTGTCATATGACCTACTACCTGGGTGGTTATCTGTGTTCTTTTCTTACGTGTATCAGAGACCGTGAGTGAGGTGAGATGATGTCTACGTTCTCCAGAATGGATACCACGGCTGGTCACACTGTGCGCCGTGTTCCATCCAAATTGCTCGACCTCCTGGCTCGCCACCAGACCTCCACGGAGTCGGATCTGAATCGACTCCTAAGAGAGTGCAGAAAACATAACCGTTACTCTCTATTCAATTTACATCACATCATCCTACTTTCACTTTTCACTCTTTATATCTTCTGTATCTATACCCAGATGCAAGACATACAGAATTCAGGTCATTGTAAACGATCTGTATACATTTGCAGTACTGTATAAGTATTTTTACCATGACAATAAAAGCAAAAAATAAGAAGAAAGCAGTACTCCCTTGAATTGTCCCTTGAACATCAGGTTTGTTGACGTCCTGTCTGTTTGCTTGGGGGTCTGTCTGTCTCTATTTGGGGTAGGGGTCCTGTCTGTCTGTCTGTCTGTCTGTCGGTCTGTCTGTCTCGTCTGTCTGTCTGTCTGTCTTCTAGTTGTGTCTCGGTGGTCGGTCTGTCTGACTTGTTCTGTCTGTCTGTATCTGTAACTGGGGGTCTGTCTGTGTCTCTGTGGTGTCTATCTGCCTGTTTCTCTCTATATGTGTGTAATGTTCTGTCTTTTCTTACAGTGTTATCAGAGACAGTGAGTGAGGTGAGATGATGTCTACGTTCTCCAGAATGGATACCACGACTGGTCACACTGTGCGCCGTGTTCTGTCCATATTGCTCGCCCTTCTGGCTCGCCACCAGACCGCCACGGAGTCGGATCTGAATCAACTCCTAAGAGAGTGCAGAAAACATAACCGTTACTCTCTATTCAATTTACATCACATCATCCTACTTTCACTTTCACTCTTTATATCTTCTGTATCTATACCCAGATGCAAGACATACAGAATTCAGGTCATTGTAATGAGTCTGTATACATTTGCAGTACTGTATAAGTATTTTTACCATGACAATAAAAAGCAAAAAATAAAGAAAAGCAGTACTTCCCTTGAATTGTCCCCTTGAACATCAGGTTGTTGACATCTGTCTGTTGCTTGGGGGTCGGTCTGTCTGTCTCTATTTGGGGGTCTGTCTGTCTGTCTTCTGTCTGTCTATTTGTGTCTCGGTTGCGGTCTGTCTGACTTTGTTCTTCTGTCTGTATCTGTAACTGGGGGTCTGTCGTGTCTCTGTGTGTCTATCTGCGTGTTTCTCTCTATATGTGTGTATGTTTCTGCTGCTGTCTTTTCTTACGTGTATCAGAGACAGTGAGTGAGGTGATATGATGTCTACGTTCTCCAGATGGATACCACGACTGGTCACACTGTGCGCCGTGTCCGTCCATATTGCTCTGCACCTTCTGGCTCGTCACCAGAGCCGCCACAGAGTCGGATCTGAATCAACTCCTAAGAGAGCGCAGAAAACATAACCATTACTGCTCTATTCAAGATGCAAGACATACAGAATTCGGGTCATTGTAAATGAGTCTGTATACATTTGCAGTACTGTATAAGTATTTTTACCATGACAATAAAAAGCAAAAAAATAAAGAAAAGCAGTACTCCCTTGAATTGTCCCTTGAACATCAGGTTGTTGCTGGTAATCATGCTCAAGTGAAATGGTAAGGCCTGAAGAAACACAAACAAGGACAACAACGACAAAAAGGAAGAAATCAGTAAAGCTCCAATCATTGTAAGGATTCATGGTGGTTAAGTGACCACAGCAGCAACTTCTTTTATTTCCATTTTGTTTCCAATCTTTTATTTCCATTTGCCACTCTCCTCTGACCTCTGGCATCAACAAGGCATTTTCAGTCTGCTGTCTTTTCCAGTGTCTTTCTGTATCTCTGTCTGCCTGCTGTCTGTCTCTGTCTGTCTGGGTGTCTTTCTGTATGGATATCTCTCTATTTCAGAGTCTGTCTGTCTGTCTACCTGTGTCTGTATGTTTATTTGTCTCTGTTTGTTTGTCTGTCTGGATTTCTGCCTGGCTGTCCTGTCTGTCTTGGTGACTGTGTGCCTGTCTGTATCTTCTTTCTGGAAGTCTTTCTCTATGTCTGTCTGTCTGTCTGTCTGTCTGTCTGTCTGTGTCTCGGTCTGTGTCTGTCTGACTTTGTTCTGTGTCTGTCTACGAGCTGTTCTGTCTGTGTCTCTATCTGGGGGTCTGTTTGATTGGGTGTCTGTCTGTCTCTATTTGGGGGTCTGTCTGTCTGTCTGTCTGTCTATTTGTGTCTCGGTTGGTCGGTCTTCTGACTTTGGTTCTGTCTGTCTGTATCTGTAACTGGGGCTCTGTCTGCTTGGGTGTCTGTCTGTGTCTCTGTGTGACTAACTTTTTGAACCCTATCACTGTTCATCTAACGTTAACAAGACTTCAATTATTTCACTTGACAACAAACTGGACTGGTCCACAAATACAGAGGCCGTTTATAAGAAGGGCCTGAGTCGGCTTTACTTCCTTTACTTCAGTGTCTGCAACAGGATGTTGCAGATGTTCTGTATGGGTGGGATGCAAATTGTGTTGATGTGATGTCATTTATGAGGAATGTTTTATGATATTTGTTAAGTACATAAGGTGTTATATTGCACTGTAGCTTTTTAAAATACTGTTCGTTTACAGATAGAAAGAGTTACAAAGAGAAATAGGCTGCAGTTGAAAAGATAAATAGTGATTAGAGGAGCTGTTTGAAATATAAATAAGTGCATTTATGTTAAAACATGAGTTCACGATGAATAATTGTCATGGTAAAAAAAAACTTTACCCCCGCAGTAGGTGAAATAGCTTGTTTGTCCTGTAGATGGTGGCCACAGGGCCACTCATCACAACTGTTAATGTGTCTCACAGTACTACACGAAGGAGATAGGAGATGTTCTATCAGCAATCAACTCATCTTCTTTGCTTGCGGTGTCCTGGGGGTGGCGGGGCACTGAGGCAAAGGACGGCCAACAGACTGAACAAACTCGTCGAATAGACTTATCTGTTTCGGCTCTAAGCTTGCCTTCCCTGGAGGAGGTGATGAGGAGAGGATGCTGGCAAAACTGCTGGCATCCATGGACAATCCCCACCACCCCCTCCACACAACACTGGACAAGCTAAGAGCAGCTCCAGCAACACACTCCCTGACAATACTATTAAATATATCATGATATACTGTTGTTATTGTAGGCGCCCTTTAGCCTAACTGGAAGAACACACTATAGACACTTACACTCTTACTAGGGTCGGATGAGTTGAAACCCCTAAATCATTCAAATGGGGGAGCATGAAAGTTGATGAGTTGACAATTTATTGTTTCATACAACAATCCTTTGGCAGTGTAAAGAAAATTTAAAAAATACAAATTTTGTAGAAAAAATAAAATCCAAAAGAAAAGTGGTATCCATGGTATATGTATGTAATGTTCTGTCATATGACCTACTACCTGGGTGGTTATCTGTGTTCTTTTCTTACGTGTATCAGAGACCGTGAGTGAGGTGAGATGATGTCTACGTTCTCCAGAATGGATACCACGGCTGGTCACACTGTGCGCCGTGTTCCATCCAAATTGCTCGACCTCCTGGCTCGCCACCAGACCTCCACGGAGTCGGATCTGAATCGACTCCTAAGAGAGTGCAGAAAACATAACCGTTACTCTCTATTCAATTTACATCACATCATCCTACTTTCACTTTTCACTCTTTATATCTTCTGTATCTATACCCAGATGCAAGACATACAGAATTCAGGTCATTGTAAACGAGTCTGTATACATTTGCAGTACTGTATAAGTATTTTTACCATGACAATAAAAAGCAAAAAATAAAGAAAAGCAGTACTCCCTTGAATTGTCCCTTGAACATCAGGTTGTTGACGTCTGTCTGTTTGCTTGGGGGTCTGTCTGTCTCTATTTGGGGGTCTGTCTGTCTGTCTGTCTGTCTGTCTGTCTGTCTGTCTGTCTGTCTGTCTGTCTGTCTGTCTGTCTGTCTGTCTGTCTGTCTGTCTGTCTGTCTATTTGTGTCTCGGTTGGTCGGTCTGTCTGACTTTGTTCTGTCTGTCTGTATCTGTAACTGGGGGTCTGTCTGTGTCTCTGTGTGTCTATCTGCCTGTTTCTCTCTATATGTGTGTAATGTTCTGTCTTTTCTTACGTGTATCAGAGACAGTGAGTGAGGTGAGATGATGTCTACGTTCTCCAGAATGGTACCACGACTGGTCACACTGTGCGCCGTGTTCTGTCCATATTGCTCGCCCTTCTGGCTCGCCACCAGACCGCCACGGAGTCGGATCTGAATCAACTCCTAAGAGAGTGCAGAAAACATAACCGTTACTCTCTATTCAATTTACAATCACATCATCCTACTTTCCACTTTTCACTCTTATATCTTCTGTATCTATACCAGATGCAAGACATACAGAATTCAGGTCATTGTAAATGAGTCTGTATACCATTTGGCAGTACTGTATAAGTATTTTTTACTAGGACAATAAAAAGCAAAAAATAAAGAAAAGCAGTACTCCCTTGAATTGTCCCTTGAACATCAGGTTGTTGACATCTGTCTGTTTGCTTGGGGGGGGTCTGTCTGTCTCTATTTGGGGGGTCGGTCTGTCTGTCTGTCCTATTTGTGTCTCGGTTGGGTCGTCCTGTCTGACTTTGTTCTGTCCTGTCTGTATCTGTAACTGGGGGTCTGTCTGTGTCTCTGTGTGTCTATCTGCCTGTTTCTCTCTATATGTGTGTAAGTGTCTGTCTTTTCTACGGTATCAGAGACAGTGAGTGAGGTGAGATGATGTCTACGTTCTCTCAGAATGGATACCACGACTGGTCACACTGTGCGCCGGTTCCGGTCCATATTGCTCGCCTTCTGGCTCGCCACCAGACCGCCACGGAGTCGGATCTGAATCAACTCCTAAGAGAGTGCAGAAAACATAACCGTTACTCTCTATTCATTTATCACATCATCCTACTTTCACTTTTCACTCTTTATCCTTCTGTATCTATACCCAGATGCAAGACATACAGAATTCAGGTCATTGTAAATGAGTCTGTATACATTTGCAGTACTGTATAAGTATTTTTACTATGACAATAAAAAGCAAAAATAAAGAAAAGAAGTACGCCCTTGAATTGTCCCTTGAACATCAGGTTGTTGACATCTGTTCTGTTTGCTTTGGGGTCTGTCTGTCTCTATTTGGGGGTCTGTCTGTCTGTCTGTCTATTTGTGTCTCGGTTGGTCGGTCTGTCTGACTTTGTTCTGGTCTGTCTGTATCTGTAACTGGGGTCTGTCTGTGTCTATGTGTGTAATGTTCTGTCTTTTCTTACGTGTATCAGAGACAGTGAGTGAGGTGAGATGATGTCTACGTTTTCTCCGAATGAGATACCACGACTGGGTCAACTGTGCGCAGTGTTCATGGTCCAAATTGCTCGCCCTCCTGGCTCGCCACCAGACCGCCACGGAGTCGGATCTGAATCGACTCCTAAGAGAGTGCAGAAAACATAACCGTTACTCCTCTATTCAATTTACATCACATCATCCTACTTTCACTTTTCACTCTTTATATCTCTGTATCTATCCCAGATGCAAGACATACAGAATTCAGGGTCATTGTAAATGAGTCTGTATACATTTGCAGTACTGTATAAGTATTTTTACCATGACAATAAAAGCAAAAAATAAAGAAAAGCAGTACTCCCCTTGAATTGTCCCTTGAACATCAGGTTGTTGACATCTGTCTGTTTGCTTGGGGGTCTGTCTGTCTCTATTTGGGGGTCTGTCTGTCTGTCTGTCTATGTCTGGTCTGTCTTGTCTGTCTGTCTGTCTGTCTGTCTGTCTGCTCTGTCTGTCTGTCTGTCTGTCTGTCTGTCTGTCTGTCTGTGTCTCGGTCTGTCTGTCTGACTTTGTTCTGTCTGTCTACGGCTGTCTGTCTGTGTCTCTATCTGGGGGGTCTGTTTGATTGGGTGTCTGTCTGTCTCTATTTGGGGGTCTATCTGTCTGTCTGTCTGTGTATTTGTGTCTCGGTTGGTCGGTCTGTCTGACTTTGTTCTGTCTGTCTGTTCTGTAACTGGGGCTCTGTCTGCTTGGGTGTCTGTCTGTGTCTCTGTGTGACTAACTTTTTTGTAACCCCTATCACTGTTCATCTAACGTTAACAAGACTTCAATTATTTCACTTGAAAACAACTGGACTGGTCCACAAATACAGAGGGCCGTTTATAAGAGGGCCTGAGTCGGCTTTACTTCCTTTACTTCAGTGTCCTGCGACAGGATGTTGCAGATGTTCTGTATGGGTGGGATGCAAATTTGTGTTGATGTGATGTCAGTTTATGAGGAATGTTTTATGATATTTGTTAAGTACATAAGGTGTTATATTGCACTGTAGCTTTTTTAAATACTGTTCGTTTACAGATAGAAAGAGCTACAAAGAGAAATAGGCTGCAGTTGAAAAGATAAATAGTGATTAGAGGAGCTGTTTGAAATATAAATAAGTGCATTTATGTTAAAACATGAGTTCACGATGATAATTGTCATGGTAAAAAAAACTTTACCCCCGCAGTAGGTGAAATAGCTTGTTTTGTCCTGTAGATGGTGCCACAGGGCCACTCATCACAACTGTAATGTGTCTCACAGTACTACACGAAGGAGATAGGAGATGTTCTATCAGCAATCACCATCTTCTATTGCTGCGGTGTCCTGGGGTGCGGGCACTGAGTCAAAGGACGCCAACAGACTGAACAAACTCATCGAATACACTTAATCTGTTGTCGGCTCTAAGCTTGCCTTCCCTGGAGGAGGTGATGGAGGAGAGGATGCTGTGCAAAACTGCTGGCAATCATGGACAATCCCTCCCACCCCCTCCACACAACACTGGACAAGCTAAAGAGCAGCTCCAGCAACCACACTCACTGACAATACTATTAATATTATCATGATATACTGTTGTTATTGTAGCGCCCTTTAGCCTAACTGGAAGAACACACTATAGACACTTACACTCTTACTAGGGTCGGATGAGTTGAACCCCTAAATCATTCAATGGGGGAGCATGAAGTTGATGAGTTGACAATTTATTGTTTCATACAACAATCCTTTGGCAGTGTAAAGAAAATTTAAAAAATACAAATTTTGTAGAAAAAATAAAATCCAAAAGAAAAGTGGTATCCATGGTATATGTATGTAATGTTCTGTCATATGACCTACTACCTGGGTGGTTATCTGTGTTCTTTTCTTACGTGTATCAGAGACCGTGAGTGAGGTGAGATGATGTCTACGTTCTCCAGAATGGATACCACGGCTGGTCACACTGTGCGCCGTGTTCCATCCAAATTGCTCGACCTCCTGGCTCGCCACCAGACCTCCACGGAGTCGGATCTGAATCGACTCCTAAGAGAGTGCAGAAAACATAACCGTTACTCTCTATTCAATTTACATCACATCATCCTACTTTCACTTTTCACTCTTTATATCTTCTGTATCTATACCCAGATGCAAGACATAACAGAATTCAGGTCATTGTAAACGAGTCTGTATACATTTGCAGTACTGTATAAGTATTTTTACCATGACAATAAAAGCAAAAAATAAAGAAAAGCAGTACTCCCTTGAATTGTCCCTTGAACATCAGGTTGTTGACGTCTGTCTGTTTGCTTGGGGGTCTGTCTGTCTCTATTTGGGGGTCTGTCTGTCTGTCTGTTCTGTCTGTCTGTCTGTCTGTCTGTCTGTCTGTCTGTCTGTCTGTCTGTCTGTTGTCTATTTGTGTCTCGGTTGGATCGGTCTGTCTGACTTTGTTCTGTCTGTCTGTATCTGTAACTGGGGGTCTGTCTGTGTCTCTGTGTGTCTATCTGCCTGTTCTCTCTATATGTGTGTAATGTTCTGTCTTTTCTTACATGTATCAGAGACAGTGAGTGAGGTGAGATGATGTCTACGTTCTCCAGAATGGATACCACGACTGGTCACACTGTGCGCCGTGTTCTGTCCATATTGCTCGCCCTTCTGGCTCGCCACCAGACCGCCACGGAGTCGGATCTGAATCAACTCCTAAGAGAGTGCAGAAAACATAACCGTTACTCTCTATTCAATTTACATCAACATCATCATCCCTTTCACTTTTCACTCTTTATATCTTCTGTATCTATACCCAGATGCAAGACATACAAATTCAGGTCATTGTAAATGAGTCTGTATACATTTGCAGTACTGTATAAGTATTTTTACCATGACAATAAAAAGCAAAAAATAAGAAAAGCAGTACTTCCCTTGAATTGTCCCTTGAACATCAGGTTGTTGACATCTGTCTGTTTGCTTGGGGGTCGGTCTGTCTGTCTCTATTTGGGGGTCTGTCTGTCTGTCTGTCTTTGTCTGTCTGTCTGTCTATTTGTGTCTCGGTTGGTCGGTCTGTCTGACTTTGTTCTGTCTGTCTGTATCTGTAACTGGGGGTCTGTCTGTGTCTCTGTGTGTCTATCTGCGTGGTTCTCTCTATATGTGTGTAATGTTCTGTCTTTTCTTACGTGTATCAGAGACAGTGAGTGAGGTGAGATGATGTCTACGTTCTCCAGAATGGATACCACGACTGGTCACACTGTGCGCCGTGTTCCTCCATATTGCTCGCCCTTCTGGCTCGTCACCAGACCGCCACAGAGTCGGATCTGAATCAACTCCTAAGAGAGCGCAGAAAACATAACCATTACTCTCTATTCAAGATGCAAGACATACAGAATTCGGGTCATTGTAAATGAGTCTGTATACATTTGCAGTACTGTATAAGTATTTTTACCATGACAATAAAAAGCAAAAAATAAAGAAAAGCAGTACTTCCCCTTGAATTGTCCTTGAACATCAGGTTGTTGCTGGTAATCATGCTCAAGTGAAATGGTAAGGCCTGAAGAAACACCACAACAAGGACAACCAACGACAAAAAGAAGAAAATCAGTAAAGCTCCAATCATTGTAAGGAATTCATGGTGGTTAAGTGACCACAGCAGCAACTTCTTTTATTTCCAATTTTGTTTCCAATCTTTTATTTCCATTTGCCACTCTCCTCTGACCTCTGGCATCAACAAGGCATTTTCAGTCTGCCTGTCTTTTCCAGGTGTCTTTCTGTATCTCTGTCTGCCTGGCTGTCTGTCTCTGTCTGTCTGGGTGTCTTTCTGTATGGATATCTCTCTATTTCAGAGTCTGTCTGTCTGTCTACCTGTGTCTGTATGTTTATTTGTCTCTGTTTGTTTGTCTGTCTGGATTTCTGCCTGGCTGTCTGTCTGTCTTGGTGACTGTGTGCCTGTCTGTATCTTCTTCTGGAAGTCTTTCTCTATGTCTCTGTCTGTCTGTCTGTCTGTCTGTCTGTGTCTCGGTCTGTCTGTCTGACTTTGTTCTGTCTGTCTAACGGCTGTCTGTCTGTGTCTCTATCTGGGGTCTGTTTGATTGGGTGTCTGTCTGTCTCTATTGGGGGTCTGTCTGTCTGTCTGTCTGTCTATTTGTGTCTCGGTTGGTCGGTCTGTCTGACTTTGTTCTGTCTGTCTGTATCTGTAACTGGGGCTCTGTCTGCTTGGGTGTCTGTCTGTGTCTCTGTGTGACTAACTTTTTTGTAACCCTATCACTGTTCATCTAACGTTAACAAGACTTCAATTATTTCACTTGACAACAAACTGGACTGGTCCACAAATACAGAGGCCGTTTATAAGAAGGGCCTGAGTCGGCTTTACTTCCTTTACTTCAGTGTCTGCAACAGGATGTTGCAGATGTTCTGTATGGGTGGGATGCAAATTTGTGTTGATGTGATGTCAGTTTATGAGGAATGTTTATGATATTTGTTAAGTACATAAGGTGTTATATTGCACTGTAGCTTTTTAAATACTGTTCGTTTACAGATAGAAAGAGTTACAAAGAGAAATAGGCTGCAGTTGAAAAGATAAATAGTGATTAGAGGAGCTGTTTGAAATATAAATAAGTGCATTTATGTTAAAACATGAGTTCACGATGAATAATTGTCATGGTAAAAAAAACTTTACCCCCGCAGTAGGTGAAATAGCTTGTTTTGGTCCTGTAGATGGTGCCACAGGGCCACTCATCACAACTGTTAATGTGTCTCACAGTACTACACGAAGGAGATAGGAGATGTTGTCTATCAGCAATCACCATCTTCTTTGCTGCGGTGTCCTGGGTGCGGGCACTGAGGCAAGGACGCCCAACAGACTGAACAAACTCGTCGAATAGACTTAATCTGTTGTCGGCTTCTAAGCTTGCCTTCCCTGGAGGAGGTGATGGAGGAGAGGATGCTGCAAACTGCTGGCAATCATGGACAATCCCTCCCACCCCCTCCACACAACACTGGACAAGCTAAAGAGCAGCTCCAGCAACACACTCACTGACAATACTATTAATATTATCATGATATACTGTTGTTATTGTAGCGCCCTTTAGCCTAACTGGAAGAACACACTATAGACACTTACACTCTTACTAGGGTCGGATGAGTTGAACCCCTAAATCATTCAAATGGGGGAGCATGAAGTTGATGAGTTGACAATTTATTGTTTCATACAACAATCCTTTGGCAGTGTAAAGAAAATTTAAAAAATACAAATTTTGTAGAAAAAATAAAATCCAAAAGAAAAGTGGTATCCATGGTATATGTATGTAATGTTCTGTCATATGACCTACTACCTGGGTGGTTATCTGTGTTCTTTTCTTACGTGTATCAGAGACCGTGAGTGAGGTGAGATGATGTCTACGTTCTCCAGAATGGATACCACGGCTGGTCACACTGTGCGCCGTGTTCCATCCAAATTGCTCGACCTCCTGGCTCGCCACCAGACCTCCACGGAGTCGGATCTGAATCGACTCCTAAGAGAGTGCAGAAAACATAACCGTTACTCTCTATTCAATTTACATCACATCATCCTACTTTCACTTTTCACTCTTTATATCTTCTGTATCTATACCCAGATGCAAGACATACAGAATTCAGGTCATTGTAAACGAGTCTGTATACATTTGCAGTACTGTATAAGTATTTTTACCATGACAATAAAAAGCAAAAAATAAAGAAAAGCAGTACTCCCTTGAATTGTCCCTTGAACATCAGGTTGTTGACGTCTGTCTGTTTGCTTGGGGGTCTGTCTGTCTCTATTTGGGGGTCTGTTCTGTCTGTCTGTCTGTCTGTCTGTCTGTCTGTCTGTCTGTCTGTCTGTCTGTCTGTCTGTCTGTCTGTCTGTCTATTTGTGTCTCGGTTGGTCGGTCTGTCTGACTTTGTTCTGTCTGTCTGTATCTGTAACTGGGGGTCTGTCTGTGTCTCTGTGTGTCTATCTGCCTGTTTCTCTCTATATGTGTGTAATGTTCTGTCTTTTCTTACAGTGTATCAGAGACAGTGAGTGAGGTGAGATGATGTCTACGTTCTCCAGAATGGATACCACGACTGGTCACACTGTGCGCCGTGTTCTGTCCATATTGCTCGCCCTTCTGGCTCGCCACCAGACCGCCACGGAGTCGGATCTGAATCAACTCCTAAGAGAGTGCAGAAAACATAACCGTTACTCTCTATTCAATTTACATCACATCATCCTACTTTCACTTTTCACTCTTTATATCTTCTGTATCTATACCCAGATGCAAGACATACAGAATTCAGGTCATTGTAAATGAGTCTGTATACATTTGCAGTACTGTATAAGTATTTTTACCTATGACAATAAAAAGCAAAAAATAAAGAAAAGCAGTACTCCCTTGAATTGTCCCTTGAACATCAGGTTGTTGACATCTGTCTGTTTGCTTGGGGGTCGGTCTGTCTGTCTCTATTTGGGGGTCTGTCTGTCTGTCTGTCTTTCTGTCTGTCTGTCTATTTGTGTCTCGGTTGGTCGGTCTGTCTGACTTTGTTCTGTCTGTCTGTATCTGTAACTGGGGGTCTGTCTGTGTCTCTGTGTGTCTATCTGCGTGTTTCTCTCTATATGTGTGTAATGTTCTGTCTTTTCTTACGTGTATCAGAGACAGTGAGTGAGGTGAGATGATGTCTACGTTCTCCAGAATGGATACCACGACTGGTCACACTGTGCGCCGTGTTCCGTCCATATTGCTCGCCCTTCTGGCTCGTCACCAGACCGCCACAGAGTCGGATCTGAATCAACTCCTAAGAGAGCGCAGAAAACATAACCATTACTCTCTATTCAAGATGCAAGACATACAGAATTCGGGTCATTGTAAATGAGTCTGTATACATTTGCAGTACTGTATAAGTATTTTTACCATGACAATAAAAAGCAAAAATAAAGAAAAGCAGTACTCCCTTGAATTGTCCCTTGAACATCAGGTTGTTGCTGGTAATCATGCTCAAGTGAAATGGTAAGGCCTGAAGAAACACAAACAAGGACAACAACGACAAAAAGAAGAAAATCAGTAAAGCTCCAATCATTGTAAGGAATTCATGGTGGTTAAGTGACCACAGCAGCAACTTCTTTTATTTCCAATTTTGTTTCCAATCTTTTATTTCCATTTGCCACTCTCCTCTGACCTCTGGCATCAACAAGGCATTTTCAGTCTGCCTGTCTTTTCCAGGTGTCTTTCTGTATCTCTGTCTGCCTGGCTGTCTGTCTCTGTCTGTCTGGGTGTCTTTCTGTATGGATATCTCTCTATTTCAGAGTCTGTCTGTCTGTCTACCTGTGTCTGTATGTTTATTTGTCTCTGTTTGTTTGTCTGTCTGGATTTCTGCCTGGCTGTCTGTCTGTCTTGGTGACTGTGTGCCTGTCTGTATCTTCTTCTGGAAGTCTTTCTCTATGTCTCTGTCTGTCTGTCTGTCTGTCTGTCTGTGTCTCGGTCTGTCTGTCTGACTTTGTTCTGTCTGTCTACGGCTGTCTGTCTGTGTCTCTATCTGGGGGTCTGTTTGATTGGGTGTCTGTCTGTCTCTATTTGGGGGTCTGTCTGTCTGTCTGTCTGTCTATTTGTGTCTCGGTTGGTCGGTCTGTCTGACTTTGTTCTGTCTGTCTGTATCTGTAACTGGGGCTCTGTCTGCTTGGGTGTCTGTCTGTGTCTCTGTGTGACTAACTTTTTTGTAACCCTATCACTGTTCATCTAACGTTAACAAGACTTCAATTATTTCACTTGACAACAAACTGGACTGGTCCACAAATACAGAGGCCGTTTATAAGAAGGGCCTGAGTCGGCTTTACTTCCTTTACTTCAGTGTCTGCAACAGGATGTTGCAGATGTTCTGTATGGGTGGGATGCAAATTTGTGTTGATGTGATGTCAGTTTATGAGGAATGTTTTATGATATTTGTTAAGTACATAAGGTGTTATATTGCACTGTAGCTTTTTAAATACTGTTCGTTTACAGATAGAAAGAGTTACAAAGAGAAATAGGCTGCAGTTGAAAAGATAAATAGTGATTAGAGGAGCTGTTTGAAATATAAATAAGTGCATTTATGTTAAAACATGAGTTCACGATGAATAATTGTCATGGTAAAAAAAAACTTTACCCCCGCAGTAGGTGAAATAGCTTGTTTTGTCCTGTAGATTGGTGCCACAGGGCCACTCATCACAACTGTTAATGTGTCTCACAGTACTACACGAAGGAGATAGGAGATGTTCTATCAGCAATCACCATCTTCTTTGCTGCGGTGTCCTGGGGTGCGGGCACTGAGGCAAAGGACGCCAACAGACTGAACAACTCGTCGAATAGACTTAATCTGTTGTCGGCTCTAAGCTTGCCTTCCCTGGAGGAGGTGATGGAGGAGAGGATGCTGGCAAAAACTGCTGGCAATCATGGACAATCCCTCCCACCCCCCCACACAACACTGGACAAGCTAAAGAGCAGCTCCAGCAAACACACTCAC
Source organism: Nibea albiflora (assembly GCA_014281875.1). Taxonomy (NCBI): domain Eukaryota; kingdom Metazoa; phylum Chordata; class Actinopteri; family Sciaenidae; genus Nibea; species Nibea albiflora. The sequence continues at coordinate 1,915 of JABGLX010000287.1, read as the reverse complement.
TGACAATACTATTAATATTATCATGATATACTGTTGTTATTGTAGCGCCCTTTAGCCTAACTGGAAGAACACACTATAGACACTTACACTCTTACTAGGGTCGGATGAGTTGAACCCCTAAATCATTCAAATGGGGGAGCATGAAGTTGATGAGTTGACAATTTATTGTTTCATACAACAATCCTTTGGCAGTGTAAAGAAAATTTAAAAATACAAATTTTGTAGAAAAAATAAAATCCAAAAGAAAAGTGGTATCCATGGTATATGTATGTAATGTTCTGTCATATGACCTACTACCTGGTGGTTATCTGTGTTCTTTTCTTACGTGTATCAGAGACCAGTGAGTGAGGTGAGATGATGTCTACGTTCTCCAGAATGGATACCACGGCTGGTCACACTGTGCGCCGTGTTCCATCCATAATTGCTCGACCTCCTGGCTCGCCACCAGACCTCCACGGAGTCGGATCGAATCAGACTCCTAAGAGAGTGCAGAAAACATAACCGTTACTCTACTTTCAATTTACATCACATCATCTACTTTCACTTTTCACTCTTTATTCTTCTGTATCTATACCCAGATGGCAAGACATACAGAATTCAGGTCATTGTAAACGAGTCTGTATACATTTGCAGTACTGTATAAGTATTTTTACCATGACAATAAAAAGCAAAAAATAAAGAAAAAGCAGTACTCCCTTGAATTGTCCCTTGAAACATCAGTTGTTGACGTCTGTCTGTTTGCTTGGGGGTCTGTCTGTCTCATTTGGGGGTCTGTCTGTCTGTCTGTGTGTCTGTCTGTCTGTCTGTCTGTCTGTCTGTCTGTCTGTCTGTCTGTCTGTCTGTCTGTCTGTCTGTCTGTCTGTCTGTCTGTCTGTATCTGTAACTGGGGGTCTGTCTGTGTCTCTGTGTGTCTATCTGCCTGTTTCTCTCTATATGTGTGTAATGTTCTGTCTTTTCTTACGTGTATCAGAGACAGTGAGTGAGGTGAGATGATGTCTACGTTCTCCAGAATGGATACCACGACTGGTCACACTGTGCGCCGTGTTCTGTCCATATTGCTCGCCCTTCTGGCTCGCCACCAGACCGCCACGGAGTCGGATCTGAATCAACTCCTAAGAGAGTGCAGAAAACATAACCGTTACTCTCTATTCAATTTACATCACATCATCCTACTTTCACTTTTCACTCTTTATATCTTCTGTATCTATACCCAGATGCAAGACATACAGAATTCAGGTCATTGTAAATGAGTCTGTATACATTTGCAGTACTGTATAAGTATTTTTACTATGACAATAAAAAGCAAAAAATAAAGAAAAGCAGTACTCCCTTGAATTGTCCCTTGAACATCAGGTTGTTGACATCTGTATTTGGGGGTCTGTCTGTCTGTCTATTTGGGGTTGGTCGGTCTGTCTGACTTTGTTCTGTCTGTCTGTATCTGTAACTGGGGGTCGGTCTGTGTCTCTGTGTGTCTATCTGCGTGTTTCTCTCTATATGTGTGTAATGTTCTGTCTTTTCTTACGTGTATCAGAGACAGTGAGTGAGGTGATTGATTTGTCTACGTTTCCAGAATGGATACCACGACTGGTCACACTGTGCGCCGTGTTCCGTCCATATTGCTCGCCCTTCTGGCTCGCCACCAGACCGCCACGGAGTCGGATCTGAATCAACTCCTAAGAGAGTGCAGAAAACATAACCGTTACTCTCTATTCAATTTACATCACATCATCCTACTTTCACTTTCACTCTTTATATCTTCTGTATCTATACCCAGATGCAAGACATACAGAATTCAGGTCATTGTAAATGAGTCTGTATACATTTGCAGTACTGTATAAGTATTTTACCATGACAATAAAAAGCAAAAAATAAAGAAAAGCAGTACTCCCTTGAATTGTCCCTTGAACATCAGGTT
>JABGLX010000501.1:0-49304 GCA_014281875.1 Nibea albiflora | reverse complement strand
TTGTTACACCAGCAGAGAAGAAGCTGTGGATTCAGAACAACTGCTATCAGAAGGGGGTGTGTGGTATGGACCAGATGACAAACCGTGTCTGCCAAAGAAATTGTATCCATGTTTGCAAAACTCTCACATGGTTTGGATCATGTCTCAAAACAGGTAGGTGTGGCATCATCAGGCCGATTGGTACACAAAAGGTTCTCCACCTTTAGCAGATTTTTGCAGAAGTTGCATGATCTGTGCCATGATTGTTTTCCCCCTGCATTAAACCAAGATTCTGTGATTCCAGTTAATGCAGAGCCGGCATCTGAGGCCTTACCAGATGTCTTCTCACGGTTGCAGATAACCTGACCGCAGTAGGTAGGGGAGAGATGTCAAACCAAACAGCATGCCGACAGAGCATATGAACATAGGCCGTGGTAAAGATCAAAGGTATACAAATCTGCCGTCTGCTTACAGTTTGTGATCAGGACCTTCTACTCCTGATTTCAACAGATAAGAGTCTTAGATCTAAATCAGAAAAGGTGACGCAGCCATTTGGTATTTGCAGAGGGGTAAATCAGACATGTGCGAAACCGCTCTCAACCACCACTTTGTTTTAGTGAGCTGCGTCAGTTTTTAGGCAATTCCTCTTGGCTAAAGTGGAGGCCTCCGAGGGGTGCTCTCATTCTAGATCCGAGTTTGCCAAAGGTAAATTTGATCCTACCAGGTGGTAACATAAGTGGAGTAAAGGTAGTAAGGTCTACACGGGTCTGGGTATGGATGAAAGGATATGCTTGGGTTTGTGGTAATCAATACTACACATTTTTGACTCCCATGTAGCAAGGTACTGAGTAAAAACCAAACAAGAGTATAAGGCGCCAAACGTTTTGTACTTAAAAACCTTTTGAAATATTACTGAGATCAAACATGGCTATATATGGATAAAAGATCACGCAATCATGTAATATAAATTTTCCATTACACCCAGACACAGTTCACCACTTGACATGCGAGATCTGAGGAGTTGTTCCCCTCCGTCCATTTTAAAGGACTTGCTCTCTACTTCCTCCACGAGTAAATTTGGTTTCATGTGGTGAGAGGAATGCAATTATGTGTATGTTTAAAGTTTATTATATATATTGTTGTTTTTTTTGTTTTCTAGTGATCCACATCTCATTGTGTATGCAATATTATTATTATTTTTCCATTATTTAAAAAACTGTATCAATACAATATAACAAACAGAAAAAAGCCTATCTGTGGTTGTGATCCTTTCCACTCTGCCCACTCAATGCTCATTGCCGAGACCCACTTTCTCCTTTTAATCGGCTAGTCTTCTGAGCTGCTGGTCCACAAGGTGAACTGGTAAATGTTGATAACTACATATTCTGACTTCACAGTTTTTTAATCAGCACACTGTTATTCATGACAGATAAATTAACATAGCAGACACTAAGCCATACAGACAGAGACCCAAACACACAGACAGAGAGAAGAAACAGGCCGACACCAAGACAGAAAACACACAAAGTCAGACAGACAGTCAGACACCCAAATAGAGAGCGAGCCAGACAGATAGACGGGGGAAGATGCTGACCGACAGACAGACAGACGAAGGAAACAGAGATATAGAAAGACACCTGAAAAAACCATAGACAGAAAGACAAACACCCAAGACAGACAGGTGACAGATAGATAGATAGGTACCCGAATAGAGAGATACCCAGACAGACAGACAGACAGACACCCAAAATAGAGACACCCAGACAGGCAGATAGAGACACAGACACAGACAGGCAGACAGAGACACAGACAGACAAACACCAAGACAGACAGACAGACACCAAATAGAGAGATACCCACACAGACAGACACCCAAATAGAGAGATAAACAGACAGACAGACAGACAGACCCCAAATAGAGACACCCAGACAGACAAACATACACCCAGACAGACAGAGACACAGGCAGATAGACAGACAGAGACACACAGACAGACAGAGACACAGGCAGATAGACCAATGACAGATGGACAGACACATTCCCAGGCAGACAGATATACAGACACCCACCCAGACAGAGAGAGAGAGACACAGGACAGAAAGACACCCAGACAGACAAGAGATGGAGAAAGACTTCCAGAAGAAGATACAGATAGGCAGACCAAGACAGACAGAGAGAGACAGAGACAAACATACAGGGACACAGGCAGACAGATAAACAGACAGACACCGAAATAGAGAGATACCCAGACAGACTGAGACAAAGGCAGATAGACACACAGACAGAGACAGACATCCAAGCAAATAGACACAGAGAGACACCCAAGTAAACAGACCCCCAGATAGAGACACAGACAAACAGACAGAACAGAGTCAGACATCCAGACAGAGACACAGAAAGACACCCAAACAGATGGACACAGACATACACCTAGACAGACAGAGACACAGACAAATACACAGAAAGACAGTCACACAGAGACATAAACATAGACGGAAACAGACACCCAGACATACAGTCACACAGAGACCTAAACACACACCCAAACATTGACGGAGACAGACACCCAGACAGACAGAGACAGCCAGATAGGCAAACAGAGATACAGAAAGACACCTGTAAAAGACCGACTATAAACATCGCAGAAATACAGACAACACATGGAAGACAGACCACAGTAGACAGACACCCACCAGACCCAGACATAGACAGAGACACAACAGACACCCAGACATAGACACAGACAGTCAGACAGATAGACTAAGAGACAGGGATATAGAAAGAGACACCTGAAAAAACATAGACAGATAGACAAACACCAAGACAGAGACAGACAGATAGATAGACAACCCAAATAGAGAGATACCCACACAGACGACAGACACCCAAATAGAGACACCCAGACAGACAGTCACACAGAGACATAAACACACAATCAACATACACAGCGACGACAGCCAGACAGAAAGACACACCAACAGACAGAGATAGAGAAAGACCTTCCAGCAGAAGCTACAGACAGAGCACAGGCAGACAGACAGACAGACAGACAGAGACACAGACACACACCCAGAAAGACAAAGATACAGAAACACTCCCAGGAAAGACACAGACAGGTAGACACCAAGACAGACAGATCCTCACCTAGATAAACAGACAAATAGACAGCCAGGTTGACAGAGATACAGGAAGACACCCGAAAAAGACACAGATACGCAGACAGACACCAAGTCAGACAGACTCAAACACACACACACCAGACAGAGATAGACACAGGCAGACACCCAGAGAGACAGGCCGAGACACAGAAAGGTAGACAAAGACATATGGACAGACCATAAAGACAGACAGACCGGGACACAGATAGACAGAGACAAACAGACACCAAGACAAACAAACATACAGAGAGACACACACTGACACAAACAGGCAGCCACGTACACAGACAGGCAGACAGCTAGACAGACACCCAGACACAGTTCACCACTTGACATTCGAGAGCCTGAGGAGTTGTTCCCCCTCCGTCCATTTTAAAGGACTTGCTCTCTTACTTCCTCCACTTCACCACCCTTTGGCTGCTGAGGACGTCTCTGATTTGTTGAGTATGTCATGTGTCTTATAATGTTATATGCATTCATACTTGATTTGTGATGAACACACAAAAGAGAAAAAGAGATATGTTTCCATGTCTCTTTTAGGTTGACCACCCTAATATATGAGAGCCGAAGGAGCTGTCCCCTTTTGAGGACCTGCTTTGTCTCCTCCATCATTGACTGGGCCACTTCTGGGTTCCTGATGGTTTTCATGTGGTGAGAGGAATGCAATATGTGTATGTTTAAAGGTTTATATGAAGACGCATACTATATGTGATAAAATGACAATTGTTTAATTCATAAATGTCTCTTTATATTCTGTGCTACCATCATCTCCTGTCAAACAGGTTTTGCTGACCTGCAGAGACAGAGAGAGAGAGAGAGAGTCATCTTGACTTTGTGAGTTAGTTGCTTTGTGGCAACTTGTTTTGTCTCAGATTGAAACAAAAAGTTTGATTATGATTATTTAGTGGTCGAAGATTTTCATCTTTTAAAGTCAATTGACAGCTGTGCAGGTAGGCCTTAGGGCTCTTTTGAGACTTAAGTCATCCTTCATGACAGATAAATTTAACATAGACAGAGACCCAGCCATACAGACAGAGACCCAAACACAGAGAAACAGGCCGACACCAAGACAGACAGACAGTCAGACAGCCAGATTCGCAGTTCTGGTTTGCATTCCTGTTTGATGGAAAACGTTACACTTTCACTAGAATGTGTCAAGGCTTCACCTCCTCTCCGTCTCTCTACAATGCAGCCTTGTCCAGAAGCTTATCGACATTGTCTCTTTCTGAAGGCTCTGCTCTCTTACAGTATGTTGATGACCTACATATTGCTTCTCCCACTAAGGAGCAGTGTGAGACGGACACTGCAACATCTGTGTCGGGAAGGACACAAAGCTAGCCTGAGTAAGCTACAGTTCGTACAGCAGAAGGTCACCTTTTTGGGTCACGTGCTAACCCCAAACGGCAAGTCTCTCTCTCCGGAACGCATATCTGCTATCGTGAACACACTTAAGCCACTCACAAAGAAACAAGCTATGTCTTTTTTGGCCATGTGTTCATATTGCAGACATTTCATTCCTAACTTCTCTGTGCTTGAACGTCCTTTAAGAGATGCCACACATGCTAGGGGCCTCACAGCCTCCTCCAAATTCACCTGGACACCAGAGGCTGAGACATCTTTTGTCAACTTGAAGAAAGCTCTACAGTCCGCTCCAACTTAGGGGTTCCAAACCCTGATAAACCATTCGTCCAGCATGTGGACGAAAAGGAGGGATGTATGACAAGTGTTCTGTTACAAAAACATGGATCACAGTTAAAGCCTGTTGCTTTTTTTTCATGCACTCTTGATCCTGTTGCTAAGGCTTTACCTCATTGTTTGAGAGCTGTAGCAGCAGCAGAACGAGCCGTTCTGGCCTCACGTGATTTTGTGGGCTTTTCAGAATCAACATTACTTGTTCCACATGCAGTCTCGGCTCTCTTATCAGAACAGAAGACATCTCATCTTTCAGCAGCAAGATGGCTCAGGTACCACTTCTTGACCTGCCACATGTCACAATCAAAAGATGTACTGTCTTAAATCCAGCTACTCTTTTGCCTCTCCCAACCGATGGAGAGCCACATAGCTGTGAAGCTGAAGTTCAACAGATATGTACACCACGACCTGGTCTGCTTCAAGAGACCCAGACACAGGACAATGCCAGACTGGTTATGCTGTTGTTGATGATCATGGCGTTGTACAATCTTCTCCTCTGCCTTCTCATTACTCAGCACAGGCAGCAGAGCTGGTGGCCTTGACAGAAGCATGCAAATTGGCAGAAGGTAAAACAGTGACCATCTACGCCGACTCAAGGTATGCTTTTGGTGTCGTTCACGATTTTGGAGCCCTGTGGAAACACAGAAAATTTCTAAAATCTGATGGCAAACCAATTTTGGATCATGATAAGATATCTGCTTTGTTAGAGGCTATTTTGCTTCCAAAACAGATCTCTGTCTGTAAATGTGCAGCACATACATCATCTGAGGATGTGATTTCCAGAGGAAATGCTCGAGCAGATTCAGCTGCCAAAGTAGCGGTTCGACGTCCCATTAATGTCAAACATGAAACCACCGCCCTATTGTCACATTCTGTTGCTTCTCTTTCTGATCTCAGCAGTTTTGTTACACCAGCAGAGAAGAAGCTGTGGATTCAGAACAACTGCTATCAGAAGGAGGGTGTGTGGTATGGACCAGATGACAAACCGTGTCTGCCAAAGAAATTGTATCCATGCTTTGCAAAACTCTCACATGGTTTGGATCATGTCTCAAAAACAGGTATGTGTGCAGTCATTCAGGCCGATTGGTACACAAAAGGTTTCTCCACCTTTGCAGCAGATTTTTGCAGAAGTTGCATGATCTGTGCCATGATTTGTTTTCCCCCTGCATTAAACCAAGATTCTGTGATTCCAGTTAATGCAGAGCCGGCATCTGAGGCCTTAACCAGATGTCTCCTCACGGTTGCAGATAACCTGACCGCAGTAGGTAGGGGACTGGAGATGTCAAACCAAACAGCATGCCGACAGAGCATTATGAACATAGGCCGTGGTAAAGATCAAAGGTATTACAATTCTGCCGTCTGCTTACAGTTTTGTGATCAGGACCTTCTACTTCCTGATATTTCAACAGATAAGAGTCTTAGATCTAAATCAGAAAAGGTGACGCAGCCATTTGGTATTTGCAGAGGGGTAAATCAGACATGTGCGAACCGCTCAACCACCACTTCTGGTTTTAGTGCATCTGGTCAGTTTTTAGGCAATTCCTCTTGTGCTAAAGTGGAGGCCTCCGAGGGGTGCTCTCATTCTAGATCCGAGGTTTGCAAAGGTAAATTTGATCCTAACCAGGTGGTAACATAAGTGGAGTAAAGGTAGTAAGGTCTACACCGGGTCTGGGTATGATGAAAGGATATGCTTGGGTTTGTGGTAATCAATACTACACATTTTTGCCTCCCATGTATGCAAGGTACTGAGTAAAACCAAACAAGAGTATAAGGCGCAACGTTTTGTACTTAAAAACCTTTTGAAATATTACTGAGATCAAACATGGCTATATATGGTTATAAAAGTTAACGCAATCATGTAATATAAATGTTCCATTACATTTCCCTCCTTTTGATTATAAAAATCATACTATAAGCAAAGAATATATATAGAAAAATTCAATTTCTCTACAACATCAAATGTGTCAATTCACGAGGATTCAAAACACATCATCATAATGAGAAACTGATCAACTTCATTTACAATCTGGTTTTTGTCATTTTATTCTTGCAAGAGGAACAGTTCTACAAATGCACAAGACAGTCTGCAGAAAATGTTCAGGGTGGGGCAGTCCCACGCTGATTCTTATACACTTCTAGGGAGTATTCGTTACTTATTATGATTTACTTATCTAACTGTTGTAGATACTGTAGCTACAATGGAATGTGCTCATCGTTATCAAACCTCACTAACAAGCTGTGCTGGACCGTGTGAACCAAGGTCAAGTTTATACGTCAAACAACTACTGCTACAAACAACTTTCATAAATGAGAGAAATGTTTCTAAGTGCAAGGTACTGAGTAAAACCAAACAAGAGTATAAGGCACAACGTTTTGTACTTAAAACCTTTTGAAATATTACTGAGATCAAACATGGCTATATATGGTTATAAAAGATCACGCAATCATGTAATATAAATTTTCCATTACAACCCAGACACAGTTCACCACTTGACATGCAAGATCCTGAGGAGTTGTTCCCCCTCCGTCCATTTTAAAGGACTTGCTCTCTTACTTCCTCCACTTCACCACCCTTTGGCTGCTGAGACGTCTCTGATTTGTTGAGTATGTCATGTGTCTTATAATGTTATATGAATTCATACTTGATTTGTGATGAAACACACAAAAGAGATATGTTTCCATGTCTCTTTTAGGTTGACCACCTTATATATGAGAGCAGAAGGAGTTGTTTTTCCTCTGTCCCCTTTTGAGGACCTGCTTTGTCTCCTCCATCATTGACTGGGCCACTTCTGGGTTCCTGATGGGTTTCATGTGGTGAGAGGAATGCAATATGTGTATGTTTAAAGGTTTATTATTATTATTATTGTTGGTTTTTTTGTTTTCTAGTGATCCACATCTCATTGTGTATGCAATATTATTATTATTTTTCCATTATTTAAAAAACTGTATCAATACAATATAACAAACAGAAAAAAGCCTATCTGTGGTTGTGATCCTTTCCACTCTGCCCACTCAATGCTCATTGCCGAGACCCACTTTCTCCTTTTAATCGGTCTAGTCTTCTGAGCTGCTGGTCCACAAGGTGAACTGGTAAATGTTGATAACTACATATTCTGACTCTCACAGTTTTTTAATCAGCACACTGTTATTCATGACAGATAAATTTAACATAGACAGACACTAAGCCATACAGACAGAGACCCAAACACACAGACAGAGAGAGAAACAGGCCGACACCAAGACAGACAGACACAAAGTCAGACAGACCAGTCAGACACCCAAATAGAGAGCGAGCCAGACAGATAGACGGAGATGCTGACCGACAGACAGACAGACAGACAGACAGACAGACAGACAGACAGACAGACAGACAGACGAAGACAGACAGGACAGACAGACAGACAGACAGACAGACAGGAAACAGAGATATAGAAAGACACCTTGAAAAAAACCATAGACAGAAAGACAAACACCAAGACAGACAGGTTGACAGATAGATAGATAGGTACCCGAATAGAGAATACCCATACGACAGACAGACAGACACCCAAATAGAGACACCCAGCAGGCAGATAGACACCAGACAGACAGAGACACAGGCAGACAAACACAAGACAGACAGACAGACACCCAATAGAGAGATCCCACACAGACAGACACCCAAATAGAGAGATAAACAGACAGACAGACAGACCACCCAAATAGAGACACCCAGACAGACAAACATACACCCAGACAGACAGAGACACAGGCAGATAGACAGACAGAGACACACAGACAGACAGAGACACAGGCAGATAGACCAATGACAGATGGACAGACACATTCCCAGGCAGACAGATATACAGACACTCACCCAGACAGAGAGAGAGACACAGGGCAGAAAGACACCCAGACAGACAAGAGATGGAGAAAGACTTCCAGAAGAAGATACAGATAGGCAGACCAAGACAGACAGAGAGAGACAGAGACAAACATACAGGGACACAGGCAGACAGATAAACAGACAGACACCGAAATAGAGAGATACCCAGACAGACTGAGACAAAGGCAGATAGACACACAGACAGAGACAGACATCCAAGCAAATAGACACAGAGAGACACCCAAGTAAACAGACCCCCAGATAGAGACACAGACAAACAGACAGAACAGAGTCAGACATCCAGACAGAGACACAGAAAGACACCCAAACAGATGGACACAGACATACACCTAGACAGACAGAGACACAGACAAATACACAGAAAGACAGTCACACAGAGACATAAACATAGACGGAAACAGACACCCAGACATACAGTCACACAGAGACCTAAACACACACCCAAACATTGACGGAGACAGACACCCAGACAGACAGAGACAGCCAGATAGGCAAACAGAGATACAGAAAGACACCTGGAAAAGACAGACAGATAAACATCCAGAAATACAGACAACACAGGAAGACAGACCCATAGACAGACACCCACCCAGACCCAGACATAGACAGAGACACAAACAGACACCCAGACATAGACACAGACAGTCAGACAGATAGACGAAGAGACAGGGATATAGAAAGACACCTGAAAAAAACCATAGACAGATAGACAAACACCAAGACAGACAGACAGATAGATAGACACCCAAATAGAGAGATACCCACACAGACGACAGACACCCAAATAGAGACACCCAGACAGACAGTCACACAGAGACATAAACACACAATCAAACATACACAGCGACAGACAGCCAGACAGAAAGACACACCAGACAGACAGAGATAGAGAAAGACTTCCAGCAGAAGCTACAGACAGAGACACAGGCAGACAGACAGACAGACAGAGACACAGACACACACCCAGAAAGACAAAGATACAGAAACACTCCCAGGAAAGACACAGACAGGTAGACACCAAGACAGACAGATCCTCACCTAGATAAACAGACAAATAGACAGCCAGGTTGACAGAGATACAGGAAGACACCCGAAAAAGACACAGATACGCAGACAGACACCAAGTCAGACAGACTCAAACACACACACACCCCAGACAGAGAGAGACACAGGCAGACACCCAGAGAGACAGGCCGAGACACAGAAAGGTAGACAAAGACATATGGACAGACATAAAGACAGACAGACCGGGACACAGATAGACAGAGACAAACAGACACCAAGACAAACAAACATACAGAGAGACACACACTGACACAAACAGGCAGCCACGTACACAGACAGGCAGACAGCTAGACAGACACCCAGACACAGTTCACCACTTGACATTCGAGAGCCTGAGGAGTTGTTCCCCCTCCGTCCATTTTAAAGGACTTGCTCTCTTACTTCCTCCACTTCACCACCCTTTGGCTGCTGAGACGTCTCTGATTTGTTGAGTATGTCATGTGTCTTATAATGTTATATGCATTCATACTTGATTTGTGATGAAACACACAAAAGAGAAAAAGAGATATGTTTCCATGTCTCTTAGGTACCTATTAGGCGAGGAGTGTCCCCTTTTGAGGACCTGCTTTGTCTCCTCCATCATTGACTGGGCCACTTCTGGGTTCCTGATGGGTTTCATGTGGTGAGAGGAATGCAATATGTGTATGTTTAAAGGTTTATATGAAGACGCATACTATATGTGATAAAATGACAATTGTTAATTCATAAATGTCTCTTTATATTCTGTGCTACCATCATCTCCTGTCAAACAGGTTTTGCTGACCTGCAGAGACAGAGAGAGAGAGAGAGAGAGAGTCATCTTGACTTTGTGAGTTTAGTTGCTTTGTGGCAACTTGTTTTGTCTCAGATTGAAACAAAAAGTTTGATTATGATTATTTAGTGGTCGAAGATTTTCATCTTTTAAAGTCAATTGACAGCTGTGCAGGTAGGCCTTAGGGCTCTTTTGAGACTTAAGTCATCCTTCATGACAGATAAATTTAACATAGACAGAGACCCAGCCATACAGACAGAGACCCAAACACAGAGAAACAGGCCGACACCAAGACAGACAGACAGTCAGACAGCCAGATTCGCAGTTCTGGTTTGCATTCCTGTTTGATGGAAAACGTTACACTTTCACTAGAATGTGTCAAGGCTTCACCTCCTCTCCGTCTCTCTACAATGCAGCCTTGTCCAGAAGCTTATCGACATTGTCTCTTTCTGAAGGCTCTGCTCTCTTACAGTATGTTGATGACCTACATATTGCTTCTCCCACTAAGGAGCAGTGTGAGACGGACACTGCAACATCTGTGTCGGGAAGGACACAAAGCTAGCCTGAGTAAGCTACAGTTCGTACAGCAGAAGGTCACCTTTTTGGGTCACGTGCTAACCCCAAACGGCAAGTCTCTCTCTCCGGAACGCATATCTGCTATCGTGAACACACTTAAGCCACTCACAAAGAAACAAGCTATGTCTTTTTTGGCCATGTGTTCATATTGCAGACATTTCATTCCTAACTTCTCTGTGCTTGAACGTCCTTTAAGAGATGCCACACATGCTAGGGGCCTCACAGCCTCCTCCAAATTCACCTGGACACCAGAGGCTGAGACATCTTTTGTCAACTTGAAGAAAGCTCTACAGTCCGCTCCAACTTTAGGGGTTCCAAACCCTGATAAACCATTCGTCCAGCATGTGGACGAAAAGGAGGGATGTATGACAAGTGTTCTGTTACAAAAACATGGATCACAGTTAAAGCCTGTTGCTTTTTTTTCATGCACTCTTGATCCTGTTGCTAAGGCTTTACCTCATTGTTTGAGAGCTGTAGCAGCAGCAGAACGAGCCGTTCTGGCCTCACGTGATTTTGTGGGCTTTTCAGAATCAACATTACTTGTTCCACATGCAGTCTCGGCTCTCTTATCAGAACAGAAGACATCTCATCTTTCAGCAGCAAGATGGCTCAGGTACCACTTCTTGACCTGCCACATGTCACAATCAAAAGATGTACTGTCTTAAATCCAGCTACTCTTTTGCCTCTCCCAACCGATGGAGAGCCACATAGCTGTGAAGCTGAAGTTCAACAGATATGTACACCACGACCTGGTCTGCTTCAAGAGACCCAGACACAGGACAATGCCAGACTGGTTATGCTGTTGTTGATGATCATGGCGTTGTACAATCTTCTCCTCTGCCTTCTCATTACTCAGCACAGGCAGCAGAGCTGGTGGCCTTGACAGAAGCATGCAAATTGGCAGAAGGTAAAACAGTGACCATCTACGCCGACTCAAGGTATGCTTTTGGTGTCGTTCACGATTTTGGAGCCCTGTGGAAACACAGAAAATTTCTAAAATCTGATGGCAAACCAATTTTGGATCATGATAAGATATCTGCTTTGTTAGAGGCTATTTTGCTTCCAAAACAGATCTCTGTCTGTAAATGTGCAGCACATACATCATCTGAGGATGTGATTTCCAGAGGAAATGCTCGAGCAGATTCAGCTGCCAAAGTAGCGGTTCGACGTCCCATTAATGTCAAACATGAAACCACCGCCCTATTGTCACATTCTGTTGCTTCTCTTTCTGATCTCAGCAGTTTTGTTACACCAGCAGAGAAGAAGCTGTGGATTCAGAACAACTGCTATCAGAAGGAGGGTGTGTGGTATGGACCAGATGACAAACCGTGTCTGCCAAAGAAATTGTATCCATGCTTTGCAAAACTCTCACATGGTTTGGATCATGTCTCAAAAACAGGTATGTGTGCAGTCATTCAGGCCGATTGGTACACAAAAGGTTTCTCCACCTTTGCAGCAGATTTTTGCAGAAGTTGCATGATCTGTGCCATGATTTGTTTTCCCCCTGCATTAAACCAAGATTCTGTGATTCCAGTTAATGCAGAGCCGGCATCTGAGGCCTTAACCAGATGTCTCCTCACGGTTGCAGATAACCTGACCGCAGTAGGTAGGGGACTGGAGATGTCAAACCAAACAGCATGCCGACAGAGCATTATGAACATAGGCCGTGGTAAAGATCAAAGGTATTACAATTCTGCCGTCTGCTTACAGTTTTGTGATCAGGACCTTCTACTTCCTGATATTTCAACAGATAAGAGTCTTAGATCTAAATCAGAAAAGGTGACGCAGCCATTTGGTATTTGCAGAGGGGTAAATCAGACATGTGCGAACCGCTCAACCACCACTTCTGGTTTTAGTGCATCTGGTCAGTTTTTAGGCAATTCCTCTTGTGCTAAAGTGGAGGCCTCCGAGGGGTGCTCTCATTCTAGATCCGAGGTTTGCAAAGGTAAATTTGATCCTACCAGGTGGTAACATAAGTGGAGTAAAGGTAGTAAGGTCTACACCGGGTCTGGGTATGATGAAAGGATATGCTTGGGTTTGTGGTAATCAATACTACACATTTTTGCCTCCCATGTATGCAAGGTACTGAGTAAAACCAAACAAGAGTATAAGGCGCAACGTTTTGTACTTAAAAACCTTTTGAAATATTACTGAGATCAAACATGGCTATATATGGTTATAAAAGTTAACGCAATCATGTAATATAAATGTTCCATTACATTTCCCTCCTTTTGATTATAAAAATCATACTATAAGCAAAGAATATATATAGAAAAATTCAATTTCTCTACAACATCAAATGTGTCAATTCACGAGGATTCAAAACACATCATCATAATGAGAAACTGATCAACTTCATTTACAATCTGGTTTTTGTCATTTTATTCTTGCAAGAGGAACAGTTCTACAAATGCACAAGACAGTCTGCAGAAAATGTTCAGGGTGGGGCAGTCCCACGCTGATTCTTATACACTTCTAGGGAGTATTCGTTACTTATTATGATTTACTTATCTAACTGTTGTAGATACTGTAGCTACAATGGAATGTGCTCATCGTTATCAAACCTCACTAACAAGCTGTGCTGGACCGTGTGAACCAAGGTCAAGTTTATACGTCAAACAACTACTGCTACAAACAACTTTCATAAATGAGAGAAATGTTTCTAAGTGCAAGGTACTGAGTAAAACCAAACAAGAGTATAAGGCACAACGTTTTGTACTTAAAACCTTTTGAAATATTACTGAGATCAAACATGGCTATATATGGTTATAAAAGATCACGCAATCATGTAATATAAATTTTCCATTACAACCCAGACACAGTTCACCACTTGACATGCAAGATCCTGAGGAGTTGTTCCCCCTCCGTCCATTTTAAAGGACTTGCTCTCTTACTTCCTCCACTTCACCACCCTTTGGCTGCTGAGACGTCTCTGATTTGTTGAGTATGTCATGTGTCTTATAATGTTATATGAATTCATACTTGATTTGTGATGAAACACACAAAAGAGATATGTTTCCATGTCTCTTTTAGGTTGACCACCTTATATATGAGAGCAGAAGGAGTTGTTTTTCCTCTGTCCCCTTTTGAGGACCTGCTTTGTCTCCTCCATCATTGACTGGGCCACTTCTGGGTTCCTGATGGGTTTCATGTGGTGAGAGGAATGCAATATGTGTATGTTTAAAGGTTTATTATTATTATTATTGTTGGTTTTTTTGTTTTCTAGTGATCCACATCTCATTGTGTATGCAATATTATTATTATTTTTCCATTATTTAAAAAACTGTATCAATACAATATAACAAACAGAAAAAAGCCTATCTGTGGTTGTGATCCTTTCCACTCTGCCCACTCAATGCTCATTGCCGAGACCCACTTTCTCCTTTTAATCGGTCTAGTCTTCTGAGCTGCTGGTCCACAAGGTGAACTGGTAAATGTTGATAACTACATATTCTGACTCTCACAGTTTTTTAATCAGCACACTGTTATTCATGACAGATAAATTTAACATAGACAGACACTAAGCCATACAGACAGAGACCCAAACACACAGACAGAGAGAGAAACAGGCCGACACCAAGACAGACAGACACAAAGTCAGACAGACAGTCAGACACCCAAATAGAGAGCGAGCCAGACAGATAGACGGAGATGCTGACCGACAGACAGACAGACAGACAGACAGACAGACAGACAGACAGACAGACAGACAGACAGACAGACAAGGAAACAGAGATATAGAAAGACACCTGAAAAAACCATAGACAGAAAGACAAACACCAAGACAGACAGGTTGACAGATAGATAGATAGGTACCCGAATAGAGAGATACCCAGACAGACAGACAGACAGACACCCAAATAGAGACACCCAGACAGGCAGATAGACACCCAGACAGACAGAGACACAGACAGACAGAGACACAGGCAGACAGAGACACAGACAGACAAACACCAAGACAGACAGACAGACACCCAATAGAGAGATACCCACACAGACAGACACCCAAATAGAGAGATAAACAGACAGACAGACAGACAGACACCCAAATAGAGACACCCAGACAGACAAACATACACCCAGACAGACAGAGACACAGGCAGATAGACAGACAGAGACACACAGACAGACAGAGACACAGGCAGATAGACCAATGACAGATGGACAGACACATTCCCAGGCAGACAGATATACAGACACCCACCCAGACAGAGAGAGAGACACAGGACAGAAAGACACCCAGACAGACAAGAGATGGAGAAAGACTTCCAGAAGAAGATACAGATAGGCAGACCAAGACAGACAGAGAGAGACAGAGACAAACATACAGGGACACAGGCAGACAGATAAACAGACAGACACCGAAATAGAGAGATACCCAGACAGACTGAGACAAAGGCAGATAGACACACAGACAGAGACAGACATCCAAGCAAATAGACACAGAGAGACACCCAAGTAAACAGACCCCCAGATAGAGACACAGACAAACAGACAGAACAGAGTCAGACATCCAGACAGAGACACAGAAAGACACCCAAACAGATGGACACAGACATACACCTAGACAGACAGAGACACAGACAAATACACAGAAAGACAGTCACACAGAGACATAAACATAGACGGAAACAGACACCCAGACATACAGTCACACAGAGACCTAAACACACACCCAAACATTGACGGAGACAGACACCCAGACAGACAGAGACAGCCAGATAGGCAAACAGAGATACAGAAAGACACCTGGAAAAGACAGACAGATAAACATCCAGAAATACAGACAACACAGGAAGACAGACCCATAGACAGACACCCACCCAGACCCAGACATAGACAGAGACACAAACAGACACCCAGACATAGACACAGACAGTCAGACAGATAGACGAAGAGACAGGGATATAGAAAGACACCTGAAAAAAACATAGACAGATAGACAAACACCAAGACAGACAGACAGATAGATAGACACCCAAATAGAGAGATACCCACACAGACGACAGACACCCAAATAGAGACACCCAGACAGACAGTCACACAGAGACATAAACACACAATCAAACATACACAGCGACAGACAGCCAGACAGAAAGACACACCAGACAGACAGAGATAGAGAAAGACTTCCAGCAGAAGCTACAGACAGAGACACAGGCAGACAGACAGACAGACAGACAGAGACACAGACACACACCCAGAAAGACAAAGATACAGAAACACTCCCAGGAAAGACACAGACAGGTAGACACCAAGACAGACAGATCCTCACCTAGATAAACAGACAAATAGACAGCCAGGTTGACAGAGATACAGGAAGACACCCGAAAAAGACACAGATACGCAGACAGACACCAAGTCAGACAGACTCAAACACACACACACCCAGACAGAGAGAGACACAGGCAGACACCCAGAGAGACAGGCCGAGACACAGAAAGGTAGACAAAGACATATGGACAGACATAAAGACAGACAGACCGGGACACAGATAGACAGAGACAAACAGACACCAAGACAAACAAACATACAGAGAGACACACACTGACACAAACAGGCAGCCACGTACACAGACAGGCAGACAGCTAGACAGACACCCAGACACAGTTCACCACTTGACATTCGAGAGCCTGAGGAGTTGTTCCCCCTCCGTCCATTTTAAAGGACTTGCTCTCTTACTTCCTCCACTTCACCACCCTTTGGCTGCTGAGACGTCTCTGATTTGTTGAGTATGTCATGTGTCTTATAATGTTATATGCATTCATACTTGATTTGTGATGAAACACACAAAAGAGAAAAAGAGATATGTTTCCATGTCTCTTTTAGGTTGACCACCCTATATATGAGAGCCGAAGGAGCTGTCCCCTTTTGAGGACCTGCTTTGTCTCCTCCATCATTGACTGGGCCACTTCTGGGTTCCTGATGGGTTTCATGTGGTGAGAGGAATGCAATATGTGTATGTTTAAAGGTTTATATGAAGACGCATACTATATGTGATAAAATGACAATTGTTAATTCATAAATGTCTCTTTATATTCTGTGCTACCATCATCTCCTGTCAAACAGGTTTTGCTGACCTGCAGAGACAGAGAGAGAGAGAGAGAGAGTCATCTTGACTTTGTGAGTTTAGTTGCTTTGTGGCAACTTGTTTTGTCTCAGATTGAAACAAAAAGTTTGATTATGATTATTTAGTGGTCGAAGATTTTCATCTTTTAAAGTCAATTGACAGCTGTGCAGGTAGGCCTTAGGGCTCTTTTGAGACTTAAGTCATCCTTCATGACAGATAAATTTAACATAGACAGAGACCCAGCCATACAGACAGAGACCCAAACACAGAGAAACAGGCCGACACCAAGACAGACAGACAGTCAGACAGCCAGATTCGCAGTTCTGGTTTGCATTCCTGTTTGATGGAAAACGTTACACTTTCACTAGAATGTGTCAAGGCTTCACCTCCTCTCCGTCTCTCTACAATGCAGCCTTGTCCAGAAGCTTATCGACATTGTCTCTTTCTGAAGGCTCTGCTCTCTTACAGTATGTTGATGACCTACATATTGCTTCTCCCACTAAGGAGCAGTGTGAGACGGACACTGCAACATCTGTGTCGGGAAGGACACAAAGCTAGCCTGAGTAAGCTACAGTTCGTACAGCAGAAGGTCACCTTTTTGGGTCACGTGCTAACCCCAAACGGCAAGTCTCTCTCTCCGGAACGCATATCTGCTATCGTGAACACACTTAAGCCACTCACAAAGAAACAAGCTATGTCTTTTTTGGCCATGTGTTCATATTGCAGACATTTCATTCCTAACTTCTCTGTGCTTGAACGTCCTTTAAGAGATGCCACACATGCTAGGGGCCTCACAGCCTCCTCCAAATTCACCTGGACACCAGAGGCTGAGACATCTTTTGTCAACTTGAAGAAAGCTCTACAGTCCGCTCCAACTTTAGGGGTTCCAAACCCTGATAAACCATTCGTCCAGCATGTGGACGAAAAGGAGGGATGTATGACAAGTGTTCTGTTACAAAAACATGGATCACAGTTAAAGCCTGTTGCTTTTTTTTCATGCACTCTTGATCCTGTTGCTAAGGCTTTACCTCATTGTTTGAGAGCTGTAGCAGCAGCAGAACGAGCCGTTCTGGCCTCACGTGATTTTGTGGGCTTTTCAGAATCAACATTACTTGTTCCACATGCAGTCTCGGCTCTCTTATCAGAACAGAAGACATCTCATCTTTCAGCAGCAAGATGGCTCAGGTACCACTTCTTGACCTGCCACATGTCACAATCAAAAGATGTACTGTCTTAAATCCAGCTACTCTTTTGCCTCTCCCAACCGATGGAGAGCCACATAGCTGTGAAGCTGAAGTTCAACAGATATGTACACCACGACCTGGTCTGCTTCAAGAGACCCAGACACAGGACAATGCCAGACTGGTTATGCTGTTGTTGATGATCATGGCGTTGTACAATCTTCTCCTCTGCCTTCTCATTACTCAGCACAGGCAGCAGAGCTGGTGGCCTTGACAGAAGCATGCAAATTGGCAGAAGGTAAAACAGTGACCATCTACGCCGACTCAAGGTATGCTTTTGGTGTCGTTCACGATTTTGGAGCCCTGTGGAAACACAGAAAATTTCTAAAATCTGATGGCAAACCAATTTTGGATCATGATAAGATATCTGCTTTGTTAGAGGCTATTTTGCTTCCAAAACAGATCTCTGTCTGTAAATGTGCAGCACATACATCATCTGAGGATGTGATTTCCAGAGGAAATGCTCGAGCAGATTCAGCTGCCAAAGTAGCGGTTCGACGTCCCATTAATGTCAAACATGAAACCACCGCCCTATTGTCACATTCTGTTGCTTCTCTTTCTGATCTCAGCAGTTTTGTTACACCAGCAGAGAAGAAGCTGTGGATTCAGAACAACTGCTATCAGAAGGAGGGTGTGTGGTATGGACCAGATGACAAACCGTGTCTGCCAAAGAAATTGTATCCATGCTTTGCAAAACTCTCACATGGTTTGGATCATGTCTCAAAAACAGGTATGTGTGCAGTCATTCAGGCCGATTGGTACACAAAAGGTTTCTCCACCTTTGCAGCAGATTTTTGCAGAAGTTGCATGATCTGTGCCATGATTTGTTTTCCCCCTGCATTAAACCAAGATTCTGTGATTCCAGTTAATGCAGAGCCGGCATCTGAGGCCTTAACCAGATGTCTCCTCACGGTTGCAGATAACCTGACCGCAGTAGGTAGGGGACTGGAGATGTCAAACCAAACAGCATGCCGACAGAGCATTATGAACATAGGCCGTGGTAAAGATCAAAGGTATTACAATTCTGCCGTCTGCTTACAGTTTTGTGATCAGGACCTTCTACTTCCTGATATTTCAACAGATAAGAGTCTTAGATCTAAATCAGAAAAGGTGACGCAGCCATTTGGTATTTGCAGAGGGGTAAATCAGACATGTGCGAACCGCTCAACCACCACTTCTGGTTTTAGTGCATCTGGTCAGTTTTTAGGCAATTCCTCTTGTGCTAAAGTGGAGGCCTCCGAGGGGTGCTCTCATTCTAGATCCGAGGTTTGCAAAGGTAAATTTGATCCTACCAGGTGGTAACATAAGTGGAGTAAAGGTAGTAAGGTCTACACCGGGTCTGGGTATGATGAAAGGATATGCTTGGGTTTGTGGTAATCAATACTACACATTTTTGCCTCCCATGTATGCAAGGTACTGAGTAAAACCAAACAAGAGTATAAGGCGCAACGTTTTGTACTTAAAAACCTTTTGAAATATTACTGAGATCAAACATGGCTATATATGGTTATAAAAGTTAACGCAATCATGTAATATAAATGTTCCATTACATTTCCCTCCTTTTGATTATAAAAATCATACTATAAGCAAAGAATATATATAGAAAAATTCAATTTCTCTACAACATCAAATGTGTCAATTCACGAGGATTCAAAACACATCATCATAATGAGAAACTGATCAACTTCATTTACAATCTGGTTTTTGTCATTTTATTCTTGCAAGAGGAACAGTTCTACAAATGCACAAGACAGTCTGCAGAAAATGTTCAGGGTGGGGCAGTCCCACGCTGATTCTTATACACTTCTAGGGAGTATTCGTTACTTATTATGATTTACTTATCTAACTGTTGTAGATACTGTAGCTACAATGGAATGTGCTCATCGTTATCAAACCTCACTAACAAGCTGTGCTGGACCGTGTGAACCAAGGTCAAGTTTATACGTCAAACAACTACTGCTACAAACAACTTTCATAAATGAGAGAAATGTTTCTAAGTGCAAGGTACTGAGTAAAACCAAACAAGAGTATAAGGCACAACGTTTTGTACTTAAAACCTTTTGAAATATTACTGAGATCAAACATGGCTATATATGGTTATAAAAGATCACGCAATCATGTAATATAAATTTTCCATTACAACCCAGACACAGTTCACCACTTGACATGCGAGATCCTGAGGAGTTGTTCCCCCTCCGTCCATTTTAAAGGACTTGCTCTCTTACTTCCTCCACGATTCATTTGGTTTCATGTGGTGAGAGGAATGCAATATGTGTATGTTTAAAGGTTTATTATTATTATTATTGTTGTTTTTTTTGTTTTCTAGTGATCCACATCTCATTGTGTATGCAATATTATTATTATTTTTCCATTATTTAAAAAACTGTATCAATACAATATAACAAACAGAAAAAAGCCTATCTGTGGTTGTGATCCTTCCACTCTGCCCACTCAATGCTCATTGCCGAGACCCACTTTCTCCTTTTAATCGGTCTAGTCTTCTGAGCTGCTGGTCCACAAGGTGAACTGGTAAATGTTGATAACTACATATTCTGACTCTCACAGTTTTTTAATCAGCACACTGTTATTCATGACAGATAAATTTAACATAGACAGACACTAAGCCATACAGACAGAGACCCAAACACACAGACAGAGAGAGAAACAGGCCGACACCAAGACAGACAGACACAAAGTCAGACAGACAGTCCAGACACCCAAATAGAGAGCGAGCCAGACAGATAGACGGAGATGCTGACCGACAGACAGACAGACAGACAGACAGACAAGGAAACAGAGATATAGAAAGACACCTGAAAAAAACCATAGACAGAAAGACAACACCAAGACAGACAGGTTGACAGATAGATAGATAGGTACCCGAATAGAGAGATACCCAGACAGACAGACAACAGAGACACCCAAATAGAGACACCCAGACAGGCAGATAGACACCCAGACAGACAGAGACACAGACAGACAGAGACACAGGCAGACAGAGACACAGACAGACAAACACCAAGACAGACAGACAAGACACCCAAATAGAGAGATACCCACACCAGACAGACACCCAAATAGAGAGATAAACAGACAGACAGACAGACAGACACCCAAATAGAGACACCCAGACAGACAAACATACACCCAGACAGACAGAGACACAGGCAGATAGACAGACAGAGACACACAGACAGACAGAGACACAGGCAGATAGACCAATGACAGATGGACAGACATATTCCCAGGCAGACAGATATACAGACACCCACCCAGACAGAGAGAGAGACACAGGACAGAAAGACACCCAGACAGACAAGAGATGGAGAAAGACTTCCAGAAGAAGATACAGATAGGCAGACCAAGACAGACAGAGAGAGACAGAGACAAACATACAGGGACACAGGCAGACAGATAAACAGACAGACACCGAAATAGAGAGATACCCAGACAGACTGAGACAAAGGCAGATAGACACACAGACAGAGACAGACATCCAAGCAAATAGACACAGAGAGACACCCAAGTAAACAGACCCCCAGATAGAGACACAGACAAACAGACAGAACAGAGTCAGACATCCAGACAGAGACACAGAAAGACACCCAAACAGATGGACACAGACATACACCTAGACAGACAGAGACACAGACAAATACACAGAAAGACAGTCACACAGAGACATAAACATAGACGGAAACAGACACCCAGACATACAGTCACACAGAGACCTAAACACACACCCAAACATTGAGGGAGACAGACACCCAGACAGACAGAGACAGCCAGATAGGCAAACAGAGATACAGAAAGACATCTGGAAAAGACAGACAGATAAACATCCAGAAATACAGACAACACAGGAAGACAGACCCATAGACAGACACCCACCCAGACCCAGACATAGACAGAGACAAACCCAGATATAGACACAGACAGTCAGACAGATAGACGAAGAGACAGGGATATAGAAAGACACCTGAAAAAAACATAGACAGATAGACAAACACCAAGACAGACAGACAGATAGATAGACACCCAAATAGAGAGATACCCACACAGACGACAGACACCCAAATAGAGACACCCAGACAGACAGTCACACAGAGACATAAACACACAATCAAACATACACAGCGACAGACAGCCAGACAGAAAGACACACCAGACAGACAGAGATAGAGAAAGACTTCCAGCAGAAGCTACAGACAGAGACACAGGCAGACAGACAGACAGACAGACAGAGACACAGACACACACCCAGAAAGACAAAGATACAGAAACACTCCCAGGAAAGACACAGACAGGTAGACACCAAGACAGACAGATCCTCACCTAGATAAACAGACAAATAGACAGCCAGGTTGACAGAGATACAGGAAGACACCCGAAAAAGACACAGATACGCAGACAGACACCAAGTCAGACAGACTCAAACACACACACACCCAGACAGAGAGAGACACAGGCAGACACCAGAGAGACAGGCCGAGACACAGAAAGGTAGACAAAGACATATGGACAGACATAAGACAGACAGACCGGGACACAGATAGACAGAGACAAACAGACACCAAGACAAACAAACATACAGAGAGACACACACTGACACAACAGGCAGCCACGTACACAGACAGGCAGACAGCTAGACAGACACCCAGACACAGTTCACCACTTGACATTCGAGAGCCTGAGGAGTTGTTCCCCCTCCGTCCATTTTAAAGGACTTGCTCTCTTACTTCCTCCACTTCACCACCCTTTGGCTGCTGAGACGCCTCTGATTTGTTGAGTATGTCATGTGTCTTATAATGTTATATGCATTCATACTTGATTTGTGATGAAACACACAAAAGAGAAAAAGAGATATGTTTCCATGTCTCTTTTAGGTTGACCACCCTATATATGAGAGCCGAAGGAGCTGTCCCCTTTTGAGGACCTGCTTTGTCTCCTCCATCATTGACTGGGCCACTTCTGGGTTCCTGATGGGTTTCATGTGGTGAGAGGAATGCAATATGTGTATGTTTAAAGGTTTATATGAAGACGCATACTATATGTGATAAATGACAATTGTTAATTCATAAATGTCTCTTTATATTCTGTGCTACCATCATCTCCTGTCAAACAGGTTTTGCTGACCTGCAGAGACAGAGAGAGAGAGAGAGAGAGAGTCATCTTGACTTGTGAGTTTAGTTGCTTTGTGGCAACTTGTTTTTGTCTCAGATTGAAACAAAAAGTTTGATTATGATTATTTAGTGGTCGAAGATTTTCATCTTTTAAAGTCAATTGACAGCTGTGCAGGTAGGCCTTAGGGCTCTTTTGAGACTTAAGTCATCCTTCATGACAGATAAATTTAACATAGACAGAGACCCAGCCATACAGACAGAGACCCAAACACAGAGAAACAGGCCGACACCAAGACAGACAGACAGTCAGACAGCCAGATTCGCAGTTCTGGTTTGCATTCCTGTTTGATGGAAAACGTTACACTTTCACTAGAATGTGTCAAGGCTTCACCTCCTCTCCGTCTCTATACAATGCAGCCTTGTCCAGAAGCTTATCGACATTGTCTCTTTCTGAAGGCTCTGCTCTCTTACAGTATGTTGATGACCTACATATTGCTTCTCCCACTAAGGAGCAGTGTGAGACGGACACTGCAACATCTGTGTCGGGAAGGACACAAAGCTAGCCTGAGTAAGCTACAGTTCGTACAGCAGAAGGTCACCTTTTTGGGTCACGTGCTAACCCCCAAATGTCTCAAAAACAGGTATGTGTGCAGTCATTCAGGCCGATTGGTACACAAAAGGTTTCTCCACCTTTGCAGCAGATTTTTGCAGAAGTTGCATGATCTGTGCCATGATTTGTTTTCCCCCTGCATTAAACCAAGATTCTGTGATTCCAGTTAATGCAGAGCCGGCATCTGAGGCCTTAACCAGATGTCTCCTCACGGTTGCAGATAACCTGACCGCAGTAGGTAGGGGACTGGAGATGTCAAACCAAACAGCATGCCGACAGAGCATTATGAACATAGGCCGTGGTAAAGATCAAAGGTATTACAATTCTGCCGTCTGCTTACAGTTTTGTGATCAGGACAGGACCTTCTACTTCCTGATATTTCAACAGATAAGAGTCTTAGATCTAAATCAGAAAAGGTGACGCAGCCATTTGGTATTTGCAGAGGGGTAAATCAGACATGTGCGAACCGCTCAACCACCACTTCTGGTTTTAGTGCATCTGGTCAGTTTTTAGGCAATTCCTCTTGTGCTAAAGTGGAGGCCCTCCGAGGGGTGCTCTCATTCTAGATCCGAGGTTTGCAAAGGTAAATTTGATCCTACCAGGTGGTAACATAAGTGGAGTAAAGGTAGTAAGGTCTACACCGGGTCTGGGTATGATGAAAGGATATGCTTGGGTTTGTGGTAATCAATACTACACATTTTTGCCTCCCATGTATGCAAGGTACTGAGTAAAACCAAACAAGAGTATAAGGCGCAACGTTTTGTACTTAAAAACCTTTTGAAATATTACTGAGATCAAAACATGGCTATATATGGTTATAAAAGTTAACGCAATCATGTAATATAAATGTTCCATTACATTTCCCTCCTTTTGATTATAAAAATCATACTATAAGCAAAGAATATATATAGAAAAAATTCAATTTCTCTACAACATCAAATGTGTCAATTCACGAGGATTCAAAACACATCATCATAATGAGAAACTGATCAACTTCATTTACAATCTGGTTTTGTCATTTTATTCTTGCAAGAGGAACAGTTCTACAAATGCACAAGACAGTCTGCAGAAAATGTTCCGGGTGGGGCAGTCCCACGCTGATTCTTATACACTTCTAGGGAGTATTCGTTACTTATTATGATTTACTTATCTAACTGTTGTAGATACTGTAGCTACAATGGAATGTGCTCATCGTTATCAAACCTCACTAACAAGCTGTGCTGGACCGTGTGAACCAAGGTCAGTTTATACGTCAAACAACTACTGCTACAAACAACTTTCATAAATGAGAGAAATGTTTCTAACTGCAAGGTACTGAGTAAAACCAAACAAGAGTATAAGGCACAACGTTTTGTACTTAAAACCTTTTGAAATATTACTGAGATCAAACATGGCTATATATGGTTATAAAGATCACGCAATCATGTAATATATATTTTCCATTACAACCCAGACACAGTTCACCACTTGACATGCGAGATCCTGAGGAGTTGTTCCCCCTCCGTCCATTTTAAAGGACTTGCTCTCTTACTTCCTCCACGATTCATTTGGTTTCATGTGGTGAGAGGGAATGCAATATGTGTATGTTTAAAGGTTTATTATTATTATTATTGTTGTTTTTTTTGTTTTCTAGTGATCCACATCTCATTGTGTATGCAATATTATTATTATTTTTCCATTATTTAAAAAACTGTATCAATACAATATAACAAACAGAAAAAAGCCTATCTGTGGTTGTGATCCTTTCCACTCTGCCCACTCAATGCTCATTGCCGAGACCCACTTTCTCCTTTTAATCGGTCTAGTCTTCTGAGCTGCTGGTCCACAAGGTGAACTGGTAAATGTTGATAACTACATATTCTGACTCTCACAGTTTTTTAATCAGCACACTGTTATTCATGACAGATAAATTTAACATAGACAGACACTAAGCCATACAGACAGAGACCCAAACACACAGACAGAGAGAGAAACAGGCCGACACCAAGACAGACAGACACAAAGTCAGACAGACAGTCAGACACCCAAATAGAGAGCGAGCCAGACAGATAGACGGAGATGCTGACCGACAGACAGACAGACAGACAGACAGACAGACAGACAAGGAAACAGAGATATAGAAAGACACCTGAAAAAACCATAGACAGAAAGACAACACCAAGACAGACAGGTTGACAGATAGATAGATAGGTACCCGAATAGAGAGATACCCAGACAGACAGACAGACAGACAGACAGACACCCAAATAGAGACACCCAGACAGGCAGATAGACACCCAGACAGACAGAGACACAGACAGACAGAGACACAGGCAGACAGAGACACAGACAGACAAACACCAAGACAGACAGACAGACACCCAAATAGAGAGATACCCACACAGACAGACACCCAAATAGAGAGATACCCACACAGACAGACAGACAGACACCCAAATAGAGACACCCAGACAGACAAACATACACCCAGACAGACAGAGACACAGGCAGATAGACAGACAGAGACACACAGACAGACAGAGACACAGGCAGATAGACCAATGACAGATGGACAGACATATTCCCAGGCAGACAGATATACAGACACCCACCCAGACAGAGAGAGAGACACAGGACAGAAAGACACCCAGACAGACAAGAGATGGAGAAAGACTTCCAGAAGAAGATACAGATAGGCAGACCAAGACAGACAGAGAGAGACAGAGACAAACATACAGGGACACAGGCAGACAGATAAACAGACAGACACCGAAATAGAGAGATACCCAGACAGACTGAGACAAAGGCAGATAGACACACAGACAGAGACAGACATCCAAGCAAATAGACACAGAGAGACACCCAAGTAAACAGACCCCCAGATAGAGACACAGACAAACAGACAGAACAGAGTCAGACATCCAGACAGAGACACAGAAAGACACCCAAACAGATGGACACAGACATACACCTAGACAGACAGAGACACAGACAAATACACAGAAAGACAGTCACACAGAGACATAAACATAGACGGAACAGACACCCAGACATACAGTCACACAGATACCTAAACACACACCCAACATTGAGGGAGACAGACACCCAGACAGACAGAGACAGCCAGATAGGCAACAGAGATACAGAAAGAACATCTGGAAAAGACAGACAGATAAACATCCAGAAATACAGACAACACAGGAAGACAGACCCATAGACAGACACCCACCCAGACCCAGACATAGACAGAGACACACACAGATAATAGACACAGACAGTCAGACAGATAGACGAAGAGACAGGGATATAGAAAGACACCTGAAAAAAACATAGACAGATAGACAAACACCAAGACAGACAGACAGATAGATAGACACCCAAATAGAGAGATACCCACACAGACGACAGACACCCAAATAGAGACACCCAGACAGACAGTCACACAGAGACATAAACACACAATCAAACATACACAGCGACAGACAGCCAGACAGAAAGACACACCAGACAGACAGAGATAGAGAAAGACTTCCAGCAGAAGCTACAGACAGAGACACAGGCAGACAGACAGACAGACAGACAGAGACACAGACACACACCCAGAAAGACAAAGATACAGAAACACTCCCAGGAAAGACACAGACAGGTAGACACCAAGACAGACAGATCCTCACCTAGATAAACAGACAAATAGACAGCCAGGTTGACAGAGATACAGGAAGACACCCGAAAAAGACACAGATACGCAGACAGACACCAAGTCAGACAGACTCAAACACACACACACCCAGACAGAGAGAGACACAGGCAGACACCCAGAGAGACAGGCCGAGACACAGAAAGGTAGACAAAGACATATGGACAGACATAAAGACAGACAGACCGGGACACAGATAGACAGAGACAAACAGACACCAAGACAAACAAACATACAGAGAGACACACACTGACACAAACAGGCAGCCACGTACACAGACAGGCAGACAGCTAGACAGACACCCAGACACAGTTCACCACTTGACATTCGAGAGCCTGAGGAGTTGTTCCCCCCTCCGTCCATTTTAAAGGACTTGCTCTCTTACTTCCTCCACTTCACCACCCTTTGGCTGCTGAGACGTCTCTGATTTGTTGAGTATGTCATGTGTCTTATAATGTTATATGCATTCATACTTGATTTGTGATGAAACACACAAAAGAGAAAAAGAGATATGTTTCCATGTCTCTTTAGGTTGACCACCCTATATATGAGAGCCGAAGGAGCTGTCCCCTTTTGAGGACCTGCTTTGTCTCCTCCATCATTGACTGGGCCACTTCTGGGTTCCTGATGGGTTTCATGTGGTGAGAGGAATGCAATATGTGTATGTTTAAAGGTTTATATGAAGACGCATACTATATGTGATAAAATGACAATTGTTAATTCATAAATGTCTCTTTATATTCTGTGCTACCATCATCTCCTGTCAAACAGGTTTTGCTGACCTGCAGAGACAGAGAGAGAGAGAGAGAGAGAGTCATCTTGACTTTGTGAGTTTAGTTGCTTTGTGGCAACTTGTTTTGTCTCAGATTGAAACAAAAAGTTTGATTATGATTATTTAGTGGTCGAAGATTTTCATCTTTTAAAGTCAATTGACAGCTGTGCAGGTAGGCCTTAGGGCTCTTTTGAGACTTAAGTCATCCTTCATGACAGATAAATTTAACATAGACAGAGACCCAGCCATACAGACAGAGACCCAAACACAGAGAAACAGGCCGACACCAAGACAGACAGACAGTCAGACAGCCAGATTCGCAGTTCTGGTTTGCATTCCTGTTTGATGGAAAACGTTACACTTTCACTAGAATGTGTCAAGGCTTCACCTCCTCTCCGTCTCTATACAATGCAGCCTTGTCCAGAAGCTTATCGACATTGTCTCTTTCTGAAGGCTCTGCTCTCTTACAGTATGTTGATGACCTACATATTGCTTCTCCCACTAAGGAGCAGTGTGAGACGGACACTGCAACATCTGTGTCGGGAAGGACACAAAGCTAGCCTGAGTAAGCTACAGTTCGTACAGCAGAAGGTCACCTTTTTGGGTCACGTGCTAACCCCCAAATGTCTCAAAAACAGGTATGTGTGCAGTCATTCAGGCCGATTGGTACACAAAAGGTTTCTCCACCTTTGCAGCAGATTTTGCAGAAGTTGCATGATCTGTGCCATGATTTGTTTTCCCCCCTGCATTAAACCAAGATTCTGTGATTCCAGTTAATGCAGAGCCGGCATCTGAGGCCTTAACCAGATGTCTCCTCACGGTTGCAGATAACCTGACCGCAGTAGGTAGGGGACTGGAGATGTCAAACCAAACAGCATGCCGACAGAGCATTATGAACATAGGCCGTGGTAAAGATCAAAGGTATTACAATTCTGCCGTCTGCTTACAGTTTTGTGATCAGGACCTTCTACTTCCTGATATTTCAACAGATAAGAGTCTTAGATCTAAATCAGAAAAGGTGACGCAGCCATTTGGTATTTGCAGAGGGGTAAATCAGACATGTGCGAACCGCTCAACCACCACTTCTGGTTTTAGTGCATCTGGTCAGTTTTTAGGCAATTCCTCTTGTGCTAAAGTGGAGGCCTCCGAGGGGTGCTCTCATTCTAGATCCGAGGTTTGCAAAGGTAAATTTGATCCTACCAGGTGGTAACATAAGTGGAGTAAAGGTAGTAAGGTCTACACCGGGTCTGGGTATGATGAAAGGATATGCTTGGGTTTGTGGTAATCAATACTACACATTTTTGCCTCCCATGTATGCAAGGTACTGAGTAAAACCAAACAAGAGTATAAGGCGCAACGTTTTGTACTTAAAAACCTTTTGAAATATTACTGAGATCAAACATGGCTATATATGGTTATAAAAGTTAACGCAATCATGTAATATAAATGTTCCATTACATTTCCCTCCTTTTGATTATAAAAATCATACTATAAGCAAAGAATATATATAGAAAAATTCAATTTCTCTACAACATCAAATGTGTCAATTCACGAGGATTCAAAACACATCATCATAATGAGAAACTGATCAACTTCATTTACAATCTGGTTTTTGTCATTTTATTCTTGCAAGAGGAACAGTTCTACAAATGCACAAGACAGTCTGCAGAAAATGTTCAGGGTGGGGCAGTCCCACGCTGATTCTTATACACTTCTAGGGAGTATTCGTTACTTATTATGATTTACTTATCTAACTGTTGTAGATACTGTAGCTACAATGGAATGTGCTCATCGTTATCAAACCTCACTAACAAGCTGTGCTGGACCGTGTGAACCAAGGTCAAGTTTATACGTCAAACAACTACTGCTACAAACAACTTTCATAAATGAGAGAAATGTTTCTAACTGCAAGGTACTGAGTAAAACCAAACAAGAGTATAAGGCACAACGTTTTGTACTTAAAACCTTTTGAAATATTACTGAGATCAAACATGGCTATATATGGTTATAAAAGATCACGCAATCATGTAATATATATTTTCCATTACAACCCAGACACAGTTCACCACTTGACATGCGAGATCCTGAGGAGTTGTTCCCCCCTCCGTCCATTTTAAAGGACTTGCTCTCTTACTTCCTCCACGATTCATTTGGTTTCATGTGGTGAGAGGGATGCAATATGTGTATGTTTAAAGGTTTATTATTATTATTATTGTTGTTTTTTTGTTTTCTAGTGATCCACATCTCATTGTGTATGCAATATTATTATTATTTTTCCATTATTTAAAAAACTGTATCAATACAATATAACAAACAGAAAAAAGCCTATCTGTGGTTGTGATCCTTTCCACTCTGCCCACTCAATGCTCATTGCCGAGACCCACTTTCTCCTTTTAATCGGTCTAGTCTTCTGAGCTGCTGGTCCACAAGGTGAACTGGTAAATGTTGATAACTACATATTCTGACTCTCACAGTTTTTTAATCAGCACACTGTTATTCATGACAGATAAATTTAACATAGACAGACACTAAGCCATACAGACAGAGACCCAAACACACAGACAGAGAGAGAAACAGGCCGACACCAAGACAGACAGACACAAAGTCAGACAGACAGTCAGACACCCAAATAGAGAGCGAGCCAGACAGATAGACGGAGATGCTGACCGACAGACAGACAGACAGACAGACAAGGAAACAGAGATATAGAAAGACACCTGAAAAAACCATAGACAGAAAGACAGACAGGTTGACAGATAGATAGATAGGTACCCGAATAGAGAGATACCCAGACAGACAGACACCCAAATAGAGACACCCAGACAGGCAGATAGACACCCAGACAGACAGAGACACAGACAGACAGAGACACAGACAGACAGAGACACAGGCAGACAGAGACACAGACAGACAAACACCAAGACAGACAGACAGACACCCAAATAGAGAGATACCCACACAGACAGACACCCAAATAGAGAGATAAACAGACAGACAGACAGACAGACACCCAAATAGAGACACCCAGACAGACAAACATACACCCAGACAGACAGAGACACAGGCAGATAGACAGACAGAGACACACAGACAGACAGAGACACAGGCAGATAGACCAATGACAGATGGACAGACATATTCCCAAGCAGACAGATATACAGACACCCACCCAGACAGAGAGAGAGACACAGGACAGAAAGACACCCAGACAGACAAGAGATGGAGAAAGACTTCCAGAAGAAGATACAGATAGGCAGACCAAGACAGACAGAGAGAGACAGAGACAAACATACAGGGACACAGGCAGACAGATAAACAGACAGACACCGAAATAGAGAGATACCCAGACAGACTGAGACAAAGGCAGATAGACACACAGACAGAGACAGACATCCAAGCAAATAGACACAGAGAGACACCCAAGTAAACAGACCCCCAGATAGAGACACAGACAAACAGACAGAACAGAGTCAGACATCCAGACAGAGACACAGAAAGACACCCAAACAGATGGACACAGACATACACCTAGACAGACAGAGACACAGACAAATACACAGAAAGACAGTCACACAGAGACATAAACATAGACGGAAACAGACACCCAGACATACAGTCACACAGAGACCTAAACACACACCCAAACATTGAGGGAGACAGACACCCAGACAGACAGAGACAGCCAGATAGGCAAACAGAGATACAGAAAGACATCTGGAAAAGACAGACAGATAAACATCCAGAAATACAGACAACACAGGAAGACAGACCCATAGACAGACACCCACCCAGACCCAGACATAGACAGAGACACCCAGATATAGACACAGACAGTCAGACAGATAGACGAAGAGACAGGGATATAGAAAGACACCTGAAAAAAACATAGACAGATAGACAAACACCAAGACAGACAGACAGATAGATAGACACCCAAATAGAGAGATACCCACACAGACGACAGACACCCAAATAGAGACACCCAGACAGACAGTCACACAGAGACATAAACACACAATCAAACATACACAGCGACAGACAGCCAGACAGAAAGACACACCAGACAGACAGAGATAGAGAAAGACTTCCAGCAGAAGCTACAGACAGAGACACAGGCAGACAGACAGACAGACAGACAGAGACACAGACACACACCCAGAAAGACAAAGATACAGAAACACTCCCAGGAAAGACACAGACAGGTAGACACCAAGACAGACAGATCCTCACCTAGATAAACAGACAAATAGACAGCCAGGTTGACAGAGATACAGGAAGACACCCGAAAAAGACACAGATACGCAGACAGACACCAAGTCAGACAGACTCAAACACACACACACCCAGACAGAGAGAGACACAGGCAGACACCCAGAGAGACAGGCCGAGACACAGAAAGGTAGACAAAGACATATGGACAGACATAAAGACAGACAGACCGGGACACAGATAGACAGAGACAAACAGACACCAAGACAAACAAACATACAGAGAGACACACACTGACACAAACAGGCAGCCACGTACACAGACAGGCAGACAGCTAGACAGACACCCAGACACAGTTCACCACTTGACATTCGAGAGCCTGAGGAGTTGTTCCCCCTCCGTCCATTTTAAAGGACTTGCTCTCTTACTTCCTCCACTTCACCACCCTTTGGCTGCTGAGACGCCTCTGATTTGTTGAGTATGTCATGTGTCTTATAATGTTATATGCATTCATACTTGATTTGTGATGAAACACACAAAAGAGAAAAAGAGATATGTTTCCATGTCTCTTTTAGGTTGACCACCCTATATATGAGAGCCGAAGGAGCTGTCCCCTTTTGAGGACCTGCTTTGTCTCCTCCATCATTGACTGGGCCACTTCTGGGTTCCTGATGGGTTTCATGTGGTGAGAGGAATGCAATATGTGTATGTTTAAAGGTTTATATGAAGACGCATACTATATGTGATAAAATGACAATTGTTAATTCATAAATGTCTCTTTATATTCTGTGCTACCATCATCTCCTGTCAAACAGGTTTTGCTGACCTGCAGAGACAGAGAGAGAGAGAGAGAGAGAGTCATCTTGACTTTGTGAGTTTAGTTGCTTTGTGGCAACTTGTTTTGTCTCAGATTGAAACAAAAAGTTTGATTATGATTATTTAGTGGTCGAAGATTTTCATCTTTTAAAGTCAATTGACAGCTGTGCAGGTAGGCCTTAGGGCTCTTTTGAGACTTAAGTCATCCTTCATGACAGATAAATTTAACATAGACAGAGACCCAGCCATACAGACAGAGACCCAAACACAGAGAAACAGGCCGACACCAAGACAGACAGACAGTCAGACAGCCAGATTCGCAGTTCTGGTTTGCATTCCTGTTTGATGGAAAACGTTACACTTTCACTAGAATGTGTCAAGGCTTCACCTCCTCTCCGTCTCTATACAATGCAGCCTTGTCCAGAAGCTTATCGACATTGTCTCTTTCTGAAGGCTCTGCTCTCTTACAGTATGTTGATGACCTACATATTGCTTCTCCCACTAAGGAGCAGTGTGAGACGGACACTGCAACATCTGTGTCGGGAAGGACACAAAGCTAGCCTGAGTAAGCTACAGTTCGTACAGCAGAAGGTCACCTTTTTGGGTCACGTGCTAACCCCCAAATGTCTCAAAAACAGGTATGTGTGCAGTCATTCAGGCCGATTGGTACACAAAAGGTTTCTCCACCTTTGCAGCAGATTTTTGCAGAAGTTGCATGATCTGTGCCATGATTTGTTTTCCCCCTGCATTAAACCAAGATTCTGTGATTCCAGTTAATGCAGAGCCGGCATCTGAGGCCTTAACCAGATGTCTCCTCACGGTTGCAGATAACCTGACCGCAGTAGGTAGGGGACTGGAGATGTCAAACCAAACAGCATGCCGACAGAGCATTATGAACATAGGCCGTGGTAAAGATCAAAGGTATTACAATTCTGCCGTCTGCTTACAGTTTTGTGATCAGGACCTTCTACTTCCTGATATTTCAACAGATAAGAGTCTTAGATCTAAATCAGAAAAGGTGACGCAGCCATTTGGTATTTGCAGAGGGGTAAATCAGACATGTGCGAACCGCTCAACCACCACTTCTGGTTTTAGTGCATCTGGTCAGTTTTTAGGCAATTCCTCTTGTGCTAAAGTGGAGGCCTCCGAGGGGTGCTCTCATTCTAGATCCGAGGTTTGCAAAGGTAAATTTGATCCTACCAGGTGGTAACATAAGTGGAGTAAAGGTAGTAAGGTCTACACCGGGTCTGGGTATGATGAAAGGATATGCTTGGGTTTGTGGTAATCAATACTACACATTTTTGCCTCCCATGTATGCAAGGTACTGAGTAAAACCAAACAAGAGTATAAGGCGCAACGTTTTGTACTTAAAAACCTTTTGAAATATTACTGAGATCAAACATGGCTATATATGGTTATAAAAGTTAACGCAATCATGTAATATAAATGTTCCATTACATTTCCCTCCTTTTGATTATAAAAATCATACTATAAGCAAAGAATATATATAGAAAAATTCAATTTCTCTACAACATCAAATGTGTCAATTCACGAGGATTCAAAACACATCATCATAATGAGAAACTGATCAACTTCATTTACAATCTGGTTTTTGTCATTTTATTCTTGCAAGAGGAACAGTTCTACAAATGCACAAGACAGTCTGCAGAAAATGTTCCGGGTGGGGCAGTCCCACGCTGATTCTTATACACTTCTAGGGAGTATTCGTTACTTATTATGATTTACTTATCTAACTGTTGTAGATACTGTAGCTACAATGGAATGTGCTCATCGTTATCAAACCTCACTAACAAGCTGTGCTGGACCGTGTGAACCAAGGTCAAGTTTATACGTCAAACAACTACTGCTACAAACAACTTTCATAAATGAGAGAAATGTTTCTAACTGCAAGGTACTGAGTAAAACCAAACAAGAGTATAAGGCACAACGTTTTGTACTTAAAACCTTTTGAAATATTACTGAGATCAAACATGGCTATATATGGTTATAAAAGATCACGCAATCATGTAATATATATTTTCCATTACAACCCAGACACAGTTCACCACTTGACATGCGAGATCCTGAGGAGTTGTTCCCCCTCCGTCCATTTTAAAGGACTTGCTCTCTTACTTCCTCCACGATTCATTTGGTTTCATGTGGTGAGAGGGATGCAATATGTGTATGTTTAAAGGTTTATTATTATTATTATTGTTGTTTTTTTTGTTTTCTAGTGATCCACATCTCATTGTGTATGCAATATTATTATTATTTTTCCATTATTTAAAAAACTGTATCAATACAATATAACAAACAGAAAAAAGCCTATCTGTGGTTGTGATCCTTTCCACTCTGCCCACTCAATGCTCATTGCCGAGACCCACTTTCTCCTTTTAATCGGTCTAGTCTTCTGAGCTGCTGGTCCACAAGGTGAACTGGTAAATGTTGATAACTACATATTCTGACTCTCACAGTTTTTTAATCAGCACACTGTAATTCATGACAGATAAATTTAACATAGACAGACACTAAGCCATACAGACAGAGACCCAAACACACAGACAGAGAGAGAAACAGGCCGACACCAAGACAGACAGACACAAAGTCAGACAGACAGTCAGACACCCAAATAGAGAGCGAGCCAGACAGATAGACGGAGATGCTGACCGACAGACAGACAGACAGACAGACAGACAGACAGACAGACAAGGAAACAGAGATATAGAAAGACACCTGAAAAAAACCATAGACAGAAAGACAAACACCAAGACAGACAGGTTGACAGATAGATAGATAGGTACCCGAATAGAGAGATACCCAGACAGACAGACAGACAGACACCCAAATAGAGACACCCAGACAGGCAGATAGACACCCAGACAGACAGAGACACAGACAGACAGAGACACAGGCAGACAGAGACACAGACAGACAAACACCAAGACAGACAGACAGACACCCAAATAGAGAGATACCCACACAGACAGACACCCAAATAGAGAGATACCCACACAGACAGACAGACAGACACCCAAATAGAGACACCCAGACAGACAAACATACACCCAGACAGACAGAGACACAGGCAGATAGACAGACAGAGACACACAGACAGACAGAGACACAGGCAGATAGACCAATGACAGATGGACAGACATATTCCCAGGCAGACAGATATACAGACACCCACCCAGACAGAAGAGAGAGAGACACAGGACAGAAAGACACCCAGACAGACAAGAGATGGAGAAAGACTTCCAGAAGAAGATACAGATAGGCAGACCAAGACAGACAGAGAGAGACAGAGACAAACATACAGGGACACAGGCAGACAGATAAACAGACAGACACCGAAATAGAGAGATACCCAGACAGACTTGAGACAAAGGCAGATAGACACACAGACAGAGACAGACATCCAAGCAAATAGACACAGAGAGACACCCAAGTAAACAGACCCCCAGATAGAGACATAGACAAACAGACAGAACAGAGTCAGACATCCAGACAGAGACACAGAAAGACACCCAAACAGATGGACACAGACATACACCTAGCACAGACAGAGACACAGACAAATACACAGAAAGACAGTCACACAGAGACATAAACATAGACGGAAACAGACACCCAGACATACAGTCACACAGAGACCTAAACACACACCCAAACATTGACGGAGACAGACACCCAGACAGACAGAGACAGCCAGATAGGCAAACAGAGATACAGAAAGACACCTGGAAAAGACAGACAGATAAACATCCAGAAATACAGACAACACAGGAAGACAGACCCATAGACAGACAACCCACCCAGACCCAGACATAGACAGAGACACAAACAGACACCCAGACATAGACACAGACAGTCAGACAGATAGACGAAGAGACAGGGATTATAGAAAGACACCTGAAAAAAACATAGACAGATAGACAAACACCAAGACAGACAGACAGATAGATAGACACCCAAATAGAGAGATACCCACACAGACGACAGACACCCAAATAGAGACACCCAGACAGACAGTCACACAGAGACATAAACACACAATCAAACATACACAGCGACAGACAGCCAGACAGAAAGACACACCAGACAGACAGAGATAGAGAAAGACTTCCAGCAGAAGCTACAGACAGAGACACAGGCAGACAGACAGACAGACAGACAGAGACACAGACACACACCCAGAAAGACAAAGATACAGAAACACTCCCAGGAAAGACACAGACAGGTAGACACCAAGACAGACAGATCCTCACCTAGATAAGCAGACAAATAGACAGCCAGGTTGACAGAGATACAGGAAGACACCCGAAAAAGACACAGATACGCAGACAGACACCAAGTCAGACAGACTCAAACACACACACACCCAGACAGAGAGAGACACAGGCAGACACCCAGAGAGACAGGCCGAGACACAGAAAGGTAGACAAAGACATATGGACAGACATAAAGACAGACAGACCGGGACACAGATAGACAGAGACAAACAGACACCAAGACAAACAAACATACAGAGAGACACACACTGACACAAACAGGCAGCCACGTACACAGACAGCAGACAGCTAGACAGACACCCAGACACAGTTCACCACTTGACATTCGAGAGCCTGAGGAGTTGTTCCCCCTCCGTCCATTTTAAAGGACTTGCTCTCTTACTTCCTCCACTTCACCACCCTTTGGCTGCTGAGACGTCTCTGATTTGTTGAGTATGTCATGTGTCTTATAATGTTATATGCATTCATACTTGATTTGTGATGAAACACACAAAAGAGAAAAAGAGATATGTTTCCATGTCTCTTTTAGGTTGACCACCCTATATATGAGAGCCGAAGGAGCTGTCCCCTTTTGAGGACCTGCTTTGTCTCCTCCATCATTGACTGGGCCACTTCTGGGTTCCTGATGGGTTTCATGTGGTGAGAGGAATGCAATATGTGTATGTTTAAAGGTTTATATGAAGACGCATACTATATGTGATAAAATGACAATTGTTAATTCATAAATGTCTCTTTATATTCTGTGCTACCATCATCTCCTGTCAAACAGGTTTTGCTGACCTGCAGAGACAGAGAGAGAGAGAGAGAGAGAGAGAGAGTCATCTTGACTTTGTGAGTTTAGTTGCTTTGTGGCAACTTGTTTTGTCTCAGATTGAAACAAAAAAGTTTGATTATGATTATTTAGTGGTCGAAGATTTTCATCTTTTAAAGTCAATTGACAGCTGTGCAGGTAGGCCTTAGGCTCTTTGAGACTTAAGTCATCCTTCATGACAGATAAATTTAACATAGACAGAGACCCAGCCATACAGACAGAGACCCAAACACAGAGAAACAGGCCGACACCAAGGACAGACAGACAGTCAGACAGCCAGATTCGCAGTTCTGGTTTGCATTCCTGTTTGATGGAAAACGTTACACTTTCACTAGAATGTGTCAAGGCTTCACCTCCTCTCCGTCTCTCTACAATGCAGCCTTGTCCAGAAGCTTATCGACATTGTCTCTTTCTGAAGGCTCTGCTCTCTTACAGTATGTTGATGACCTACATATTGCTTCTCCCACTAAGGAGCAGTGTGAGACGGACACTGCAACATCTGTGTCGGGAAGGACACAAAGCTAGCCTGAGTAAGCTACAGTTCGTTACAGCAGAAGGTCACCTTTTGGGTCACGTGCTAACCCCAAACGGCAAGTCTCTCTCTCCGGAACGCATATCTGCTATCGTGAACAACACTTAAGCCACTCACAAAGAAACAAGCTATGTCTTTTTGGCCATGTGTTCATATTGCAGACATTTCATTCCTAACTTTTCTGTGCTTGAACGTCCTTTAAGAGATTGCCACACATGCTAGGGGCCCTCACAGCCTCCTCCAAATTCACCTGGACACCAGAGGCTGAGACATCTTTTGTCAACTTGAAGAAAGCTCTACAGTCCGCTCCAACTTTTAGGGGTCCAAACCCTGATAACCATTCGTCCAGCATGTGGACGAAAAGGAGGGATGTATGACAAGTGTTCTGTTACAAAAACATGGATCACAGTTAAAGCCTGTTGCTTTTTTTTCATGCACTCTTGATCCTGTTGCTAAGGCTTTACCTCATGTTTGAGAGCTGTTATGCAGCAGCAGAACGAGCCGTTCTGGCCCTCACGTGATTTTGTGGGCTTTTCAGAATCAACATTACTTGTTCTACATGCAGTTCTCGGCTCTCTTATCAGAACAGAAGACATCTCATCTTTCAAGCAGCAAGATGGCTCAGGTACCACTTCTTGACCTGCCACATGTCACAATCAAAAGATGTACTGTCTTAAATCCAGCTACTCTTTTGCCTCTCCCAACCGATGGAGAGCCACATAGCTGTGAAGCTGAAGTTCAACAGATATGTACACCACGACCTGGTCTGCTTCAAGAGACCCAGACACAGGACAATGCCAGACTGGTTATGCTGTTGTTGATGATCATGGCGTTGTACAATCTTCTCCTCTGCCTTCTCATTACTCAGCACAGGCAGCAGAGCTGGTGGCCTTGACAGAAGCATGCAAATTGGCAGAAGGTAAAACAGTGACCATCTACACCGACTCAAGGTATGCTTTTGGTGTCGTTCACGATTTTGGAGCCCTGTGGAAACACAGAAAATTTCTAAAATCTGATGGCAAACCAATTTTGGATCATGATAAGATATCTGCTTTGTTAGAGGCTATTTTGCTTCCAAAACAGATCTCTGTCTGTAAATGTGCAGCACATACATCATCTGAGGATGTGATTTCCAGAGGAAATGCTCGAGCAGATTCAGCTGCCAAAGTAGCGGTTCGACGTCCCCATTAATGTCAAACATGAAACCACCGCCCTATGTCACATTCTGTTGCTTCTCTTTCTGATCTCAGCAGTTTTGTTACACCAGCAGAGAAGAAGCTGTGGATTCAGAACAACTGCTATCAGAAGGAGGGTGTGTGGTATGGACCAGATGACAAACCGTGTCTGCCAAAGAAATTGTATCCATGCTTTGCAAAACTCTCACATGGTTTGGATCATGTCTCAAAAACAGGTATGTGTGCAGTCATTCAGGCCGATTGGTACACAAAAGGTTTCTCCACCTTTGCAGCAGATTTTTGCAGAAGTGCATGATCTGTGCCATGATTTGTTTTCCCCCCTGCCATTAAACCAAGGATTCTGTGATTCAGTTAATGCAGAGCCGGCATCTGAGGCCTTAACCAGATTGTTCTCCTCACGGTTGCAGATAACCTGACCCGCAGTAGGTAGGGGGACTGGAGATGTCAAACCAAACAGCATGCCGACAGAGCATTATGAACATAGGCCGTGGTAAAGATCAAAGGTATTACAATTCTGCCGTCTGCTTACAGTTTTGTGATCAGGACCTTCTACTTCCTGATATTTCAACAGATAAGAGTCTTAGATCTAAATCAGAAAAGGTGACGCAGCCATTTGGTATTTGCAGAGGGGTAAATCAGACATGTGCGAACCGCTCAACCACCACTTCTGGTTTTAGTGCATCTGGTCAGTTTTTAGGCAATTCCTCTTGTGCTAAAGTGGAGGCCCTCCGAGGGTGCTCTCATTCTAGATCCGAGGTTGCAAAGGTAAATTTGATCCTACCAGGTGGTAACATAAGTGGAGTAAAGGTAGTAAGGTCTACACCGGGTCTGGTATGATGATGAAAGGATATGCTTGGGTTTGTGGTAATCAATACTACACATTTT
This sequence comes from Nibea albiflora, assembly GCA_014281875.1. NCBI lineage: Eukaryota > Metazoa > Chordata > Actinopteri > Sciaenidae > Nibea > Nibea albiflora. The sequence goes on along the minus strand of JABGLX010000501.1, from coordinate 7,963 downwards.
GCCTCCCATGTATGCAAGGTACTGAGTAAAACCAAACAGAGTATAAGGCGCAACGTTTTGTACTCTAAAAACCTTTTGAAATATTACTGAGATCAAACATGGCTATATATGGTTATAAAGTTAACGCAATCATGTAATATAAATGTTCCATACATTTCCCTCCTTTTGATTATAAAAAATCATACTATAAGCAAAGAATATATATAGAAAAATTCAATTTCTCTACAACATCAATGTGTCAATTCACGAGGATTCAAACACATCATCATAATGAGAAACTGACTCAACTCATTTACAATCTGGTTTTTGTCATTTTATTCTTGCAAGAGGAACAGTTCTACAAATGCACAAGACAGTCTGCAGAAAATGTTCAGGGTGGGGCAGTCCCACGCTGATTCTTATACACTTCTAGGGAGTATTCGTTACTTATTATGATTTACTTATCTAACTGTTGTAGATACTGTAGCTACAATGGAATGTGCTCATCGTTATCAAAACCTCACTAACAAGCTGTGCTGGACCGTGTGAACCAAGGTCAAGTTTATACGTCAAACAACTACTGCTACAAACAACTTTCATAAATGAGAGAAATGTTTTCTAACTGCAAGGTAATGAGTAAAACCAAACAAGAGTATAAGGCACAACGTTTTGTACTTAAACCTTTTGAACTATTACTGAGATCAAACATGGCTATATATGGTTATAAAAGATCACGCAATCATGTAATATATATTTTCCATTACAACCCAGACACAGTTCACCACTTGACATGCGAGATCCTGAGGAGTTGTTCCCCCTCCGTCCATTTTAAAGGACTTGCTCTCTTACTTCCTCCACGATTCATTTGGTTTCATGTGGTGAGAGGGATGCCAATATGTGTATGTTTTAAAGGTTTATTATTATTATTATTGTTTGTTTTTTTTGTTTTCTAGTGATCCACATCTCATTGTGTATGCAATATTATTATTATTTTTCCCATTATTTAAAAAAACTGTATCAATACAATATAACCAACAGAAAAAAGCCTATCTGTGGTTGTGATCCTTTCCACTCTGCCCACTCAATGCTCATTGCCGAGACCCACTTTCTCCTTTTAATCGGTCTAGTCTTCTGAGCTGCTGGTCCACAAGGTGAACTGGTAAATGTTGATAACTACATATTCTGACTCTCACAGTTTTTTTAATCAGCACACTGTTATTCATGACAGATAAAATTTAACATAGACAGACACTAAGCCCATACAGACAGAGACCCAAACACACAGACAGAGAGAGAAACAGGCCGACACCAAGACAGACAGACACAAAGTCAGACAGACAGTCAGACACCCAAATAGAGAGCGAGCCAGACAGATAGACGGAGATGCTGACCGACAGACAGACAGACAGACAGACAGACAGACAGACAGACAGACAGACAAGGAAACAGAGATATAGAAAGACACCTGAAAAAACCATAGACAGAAAGACAAACACCAAGACAGACAGGTTGACAGATAGATAGATAGGTACCCCGAATAGAGAGATACCCAGACAGACAGACAGACAGACACCCAAATAGAGACACCCAGACAGGCAGATAGACACCCAGACAGACAGAGACACAGACAGACAGAGACACAGGCAGACAGAGACACAGACAGACAAACACCAAGACAGACAGACAGACACCCAAATAGAGAGATACCCACACAGACAGACACCCAAATAGAGAGATAACACGACAGACAGACAGACAGACACCCAAATAGAGACACCCAGACAGACAAACATACACCCAGACAGACAGAGTACACAGGCAGATAGACAGACAGAGACACACAGACAGACAGAGACACAGGCAGATAGACCAATGACAGATGGACAGACATATTCCCAGGCAGACAGATATACAGACACCCACCCAGACAGAGAGAGAGGACACAGGACAGAAAGACACCCAGACAGACAAGAGATGGAGAAAGACTTCCAGAAGAAGATACAGATAGGCAGACCAAGACAGACAGAGAGAGACAGAGACAAACATACAGGGACACAGGCAGACAGATAAACAGACAGACACCGAAATAGAGAGATACCCAGACAGACTGAGACAAAGGCAGATAGACACACAGACAGAGACAGACATCCAAGCAAATAGAACAGAGAGACACCAAGTAAAACAGCCCCAGATTAGAGACACAGACAAAACAGACAGAACCAGAGTCAGACATCCAGACAGAGACACAGAAAGACACCCAACAGATGGACACAGACATACACCTAGACAGACAGGACACAGACAAAATACACAGAAAGACAGTACACGCAGAGACATAAACATAGACGGAACACAGACACCCAGACATACAGTCACACAGAGACCCTAAACACCACACCCAGACATAGACACAGACAGTCAGACAGATAGACGAAAGAGACAGGGATATAGAAAGACACCTGAAAAAAACATAGACAGATAGACAAACACCAAGACAGACAGACAGATAGATAGACACCCAAATAGAGAGATACCCACACAGACGGACAGGAACACCCAAATAGAGACACCAAGACAGACAGTCACACAGAGACATAAACACACAATCAAACATACACAGCGACAGACAGCCAGACAGAAAGACACACCAGACAGACAGAGATAGAGAAAGACTTCCAGCAGAAGCTACAGACAGAGACACAGGCAGACAGACAGACAGACAGACAGACAGAGACACAGACACACACCCAGAAAGACAAAGATACAGAAACACTCCCAGGAAAGACACAGACAGGTAGACACCAAGACAGACAGATCCTCACCTAGATAAACAGACAAATAGACAGCCAGGTTGACAGAGATACAGGAAGACACCCGAAAAAGACACAGATACGCAGACAGACACCAAGTCAGACAGACTCAAACACACACACACCCAGACAGAGAGAGACACAGGCAGACACCCAGAGAGACAGGCCGAGACACAGAAAGGTAGACAAAGACATATGGACAGACATAAGACAGACAGACCGGGACACAGATAGACAGAGACAAACAGACACCAAGACAAACAAACATACAGAGAGACACACACTGACACAAACAGGCAGCCACGTACACAGACAGGCAGACAGCTAGACAGACACCCAGACACAGTTCACCACTTGACATTCGGAGCCTGAGGAGTTGTTCCCCCTCCGTCCATTTTAAAGGACTTGCTCTCTTACTTCCTCCACTTCACCACCCTTTGGCTGCTGAGACGTCTCTGATTTGTTGAGTATGTCATGTGTCTTATAATGTTATATGCATTCATACTTGATTTGTGATGAAACACACAAAAGAGAAAAGAGATATGTTTCCATGTCTCTTTTAGGTTGACCACCCTATATATGAGAGCCGAAGAGCTGTCCCCTTTTGAGGACCTGCTTTGTCTCCTCCATCATTGACTGGGCCACTTCTGGGTTCCTGATGGGTTTCATGTGGTGAGAGGAATGCAATATGTGTATGTTTAAAGGTTTATATGAAGACGCATACTATATGTGATAAAATGACAATTGTTAATTCATAAATGTCTCTTTATATTCTGTGCTACCATCATCTCCTGTCAAACAGGTTTTGCTGACCTTGCAGAGACAGAGAGAGAGAGAGAGAGAGAGAGATCATCTTGACTTTGTGAGTTTAGTTGCTTTGTGGCAACTTGTTTTGTCTCAGATTGAAACAAAAAGTTGATTATGATTATTAGTGGTCGAAGATTTTCATCTTTTAAAGTCAATTGACAGCTGTGCAGGTAGGCCTTAGGGCTCTTTTGAGACTTAAGTCATCCTTCATGACAGATAAATTTAACATAGACAGAGACCCAGCCATACAGACAGAGACCCAAACAACAGAGAAACAGGCCGACACCAAGACAGACAGACAGTCAGGACAGCCAGATTCGCAGTTCTGGTTTGCATTCCTGTTTGATGGAAAACGTTACACTTTCACTAGAATGTGTCACGGCTTCACCTCCTCTCCGTCTCTCTTACAATGCAGCCTTGTCCAGAAGCTTATCGACATTGTCTCTTTCTGAAAGGCTCTGATCTCTTACAGTATGTTGATGACCTACATATTGCTTCTCCCCTAAGGAGCAGTGTGTGAGAGGACACTGCAACATCTGTGTCGGAAGGACACAAAGCTAGCCTGAGTAAGCTACAGTTCGTACAGCAGAAGGTCACCTTTTTGGGTCACGTGCTAACCCCAAACGGCAAGTCTCTCTCTCCGGAACGCATATCTGCTATCGTGAACACACTTAAGCCACTCACAAAGAAACAAGCTATGTCTTTTTTGGCCATGTGTTCATATTGCAGACATTTCATTCCTAACTTCTCTGTGCTTGAACGTCCTTTAAGAGATGCCACACATGCTAGGGGCCTCACAGCCTCCTCCAAATTCACCTGGACACCAGAGGCTGAGACATCTTTTGTCAACTTGAAGAAAGCTCTACAGTCCGCTCCAACTTTAGGGGTTCCAAACCCTGATAAACCATTCGTCCAGCATGTGGACGAAAAGGAGGGATGTATGACAAGTGTTCTGTTACAAAAACATGGATCACAGTTAAAGCCTGTTGCTTTTTTTTCATGCACTCTTGATCCTGTTGCTAAGGCTTTACCTCATTGTTTGAGAGCTGTAGCAGCAGCAGAACGAGCCGTTCTGGCCTCACGTGATTTTGTGGGCTTTTCAGAATCAACATTACTTGTTCCACATGCAGTCTCGGCTCTCTTATCAGAACAGAAGACATCTCATCTTTCAGCAGCAAGATGGCTCAGGTACCACTTCTTGACCTGCCACATGTCACAATCAAAAGATGTACTGTCTTAAATCCAGCTACTCTTTTGCCTCTCCCAACCGATGGAGAGCCACATAGCTGTGAAGCTGAAGTTCAACAGATATGTACACCACGACCTGGTCTGCTTCAAGAGACCCAGACACAGGACAATGCCAGACTGGTTATGCTGTTGTTGATGATCATGGCTGTTGTACAATCTTCTCCTCTGCCTTCTCATTACTCAGCACAGGCAGCAGAGCTGGTGGCCTTGACAGAAGCATGCAAATTGGCAGAAGGTAAAACAGTGACCATCTACACCGACTCAAGGTATGCTTTTGGTGTCGTTCACGATTTTGGAGCCCTGTGGAAACACAGAAAATTTCTAAAATCTGATGGCAAACCAATTTTGGATCATGATAAGATATCTGCTTTGTTAGAGGCTATTTTGCTTCCAAAACAGATCTCTGTCTGTAAATGTGCAGCACATACATCATCTGAGGATGTGATTTCCAGAGGAAATGCTCGAGCAGATTCAGCTGCCAAAGTAGCGGTTCGACGTCCCATTAATGTCAAACATGAAACCACCGCCCTATTGTCACATTCTGTTGCTTCTCTTTCTGATCTCAGCAGTTTTGTTACACCAGCAGAGAAGAAGCTGTGGATTCAGAACAACTGCTATCAGAAGGAGGGTGTGTGGTATGGACCAGATGACAAACCGTGTCTGCCAAAGAAATTGTATCCATGCTTTGCAAAACTCTCACATGGTTTGGATCATGTCTCAAAAACAGGTATGTGTGCAGTCATTCAGGCCGATTGGTACACAAAAGGTTTCTCCACCTTTGCAGCAGATTTTTGCAGAAGTTGCATGATCTGTGCCATGATTTGTTTTCCCCCTGCATTAAACCAAGATTCTGTGATTCCAGTTAATGCAGAGCCGGCATCTGAGGCCTTAACCAGATGTCTCCTCACGGTTGCAGATAACCTGACCGCAGTAGGTAGGGGACTGGAGATGTCAAACCAAACAGCATGCCGACAGAGCATTATGAACATAGGCCGTGGTAAAGATCAAAGGTATTACAATTCTGCCGTCTGCTTACAGTTTTGTGATCAGGACCTTCTACTTCCTGATATTTCAACAGATAAGAGTCTTAGATCTAAATCAGAAAAGGTGACGCAGCCATTTGGTATTTGCAGAGGGGTAAATCAGACATGTGCGAACCGCTCAACCACCACTTCTGGTTTTAGTGCATCTGGTCAGTTTTTAGGCAATTCCTCTTGTGCTAAAGTGGAGGCCTCCGAGGGGTGCTCTCATTCTAGATCCGAGGTTTGCAAAGGTAAATTTGATCCTACCAGGTGGTAACATAAGTGGAGTAAAGGTAGTAAGGTCTACACCGGGTCTGGGTATGATGAAAGGATATGCTTGGGTTTGTGGTAATCAATACTACACATTTTTGGCCTCCCATGTATGCAAGGTACTGAGTAAACCAAACAAGAGTATAAGGCGCAACGTTTGTACTTAAAAAACCTTTTGAAATATTACTGAGATCAAACATGGCTATATATGGTTATAAAAGTAACGCAATCATGTAATATAAATGTTTCCATTACATTTCCCTCCTTTTGATTATAAAAATCATACTATAAGCAAAGAATATATATAGAAAAATTCCAATTTCTCTACAACATCAAATGGTCAATTCACGTAGGATTCAAAACAATCATCATAATGAGAAACTGATCAACTTCATTTACAATCTGGTTTTGTCATTTTATTCTTGCAAGAGGAACAGTTTCTACAAATGCACAAGACAGTCTGCAGAAAATGTTAGGGTGGGGCAGTCCACGCTGATCTTATACACTTCTAGGGAGTATTCGTTACTTATTATGATTTACTTATCTAACTGTTGTAGATACTGTAGCTACAATGGAATGTGCTCATCGTTATCAAACCTCACTAACAAGCTGTGCTGGACGTGTGAACCAAGGTCAAGTTTATACGTCAAACAACTACTGCTACAAAACAACTTTCATAAATGAGAGAAATGTTTCTAAGTGCAAGGTACTGAGTAAAACCAAACAAGAGTATAAGGCACAACGTTTTGTACTTAAAACCTTTTGAAATATTACTGAGATCAAACATGGCTATATATGGTTATAAAAGATCACGCAATCATGTAATATAAATTTTCCATTACAACCCAGACACAGTTCACCACTTGACATGCGAGATCCTGAGGAGTTGTTCCCCCTCCGTCCATTTTAAAGGACTTGCTCTCTACTTCCTCCACTTCACCACCCTTTGGCTGCTGAGACGTCTCTGATTTGTTGAGTATGTCATGTGTCTTATAATGTTATATGAATTCATACTTGATTTGTGATGAAACACACAAAGAGATATGTTTCCATGTCTCTTTTAGGTTGACCACCTTATATATGAGAGCAGAAGGAGTTGTTTTTCCTCTGTCCCTTTTGAGGACCTGCTTTGTCTCCTCCATCATTGACTGGGCCACTTCTGGGTCCTGATGGGTTTCATGTGGTGAGAGGAATGCAATATGTGTATGTTTAAAGGTTTTTATTATTATTATTATTATTATTATTATGTTGTTTTTTTTGTTTTCTAGTGATCCACATCTCATTGTGTATGCAATATATTATTATTATTTTTCCATTATTTAAAAAAAACTGTATCAATACAATATAACAAACAGAAAAAAAGCCTATCTGTGGTTGTGATCCTTTCCACTCTGCCCACTCAATGCTCATTGCCGAGGCCCACTTTCTCCTTTTAATCGGTCTAGTCTTCTGAGCTGCTGGTCCACAAGGTGAACGGTAATGTTGATAACTACATATTCTGACTCTCACAGTTTTTAATCAGCACACTGGTTAGAGCTGCGGAAGTTACATTCATGACAGATAAATTTAACATAGACAGACACTAAGCCATACAGACAGAGACCCAAACACACAGACAGAGAGAGAAACAGGCCGACACCAAGACAGACAGACACAAAGTCAGACAGACAGTCAGCACCCAAATAGAGAGAGCCAGACAAGAGATAGACGGAGATGCTGACGACAACAGACAGACAGACAGACAGACAGACCAGGAGACAGAGATATAGAAAGACAGACAGAAGACAAGAGACACAGGCAGACAGACAATAGACAGATGGACAGACA
>JABGLX010000500.1:0-24831 GCA_014281875.1 Nibea albiflora | reverse complement strand
CAAAAGTGGCACTAGTAGTGTAAAAACGTTACTAGTAAGACACAGTCATTCTACTAGTGTGCTCTAGTAGTTCTACTAGTGCACAAAATTGTCTTACTAGTGAGGACAAAAAGCTTACTAGTACATGGACCTTAATCCGATATCAAGGATATTGAATAAATGCTCAATGGCTTTCCATAAGTTGTGGCTTGGAAGTTGTGACTTTGATGTTGTAATTTTGATGTTCTGACGAAGGTGTGGCTTTAAAGTTGTGACTATGATGTTGTGACTTTGACGTCATGCGATTGTGAATTCAAGTGAATTTTGAATTCAAGTTGTGACTTTGAAGTTGTGGGTTTGATGTTGTGACTTTGATGTTGTGACTTTGATGTTGTAATTTTGATGTTGTGACGAAGGTGTGGCTTTAAAGTAGTGACTATGATGTGACTTTGACGTCATGTGATTGTGAATTCAAGCGAATTTTGAATTGTGGCTTTGAAGTTCTGGCTTTGATGTTGTGACTTTGAAGTTATGGCTTTGAAGTTTTGACTTTGATGTTGTGGCTTTGATGTAATGTGATTGTGAATTCAGACTTTGAAGTTGTGGCTTTGACGTTGTGGTTATGATGTTGTGGCTTTGATGTCATGTTGTTGTGAATTCAAGTGAATTTTGAATTCAAGTTGTGGCTTTGAAGTTTGAAGTTGGGCTTTGAAGTTGTGACTTTGATGTTGTGACTTTGAAGTTGTGGCTTTGATTTTGTGACTTTGATGTTGTAATTTCGATGTTCTGACGAATGTGTGGCTTTAAAGTTGTTTGCTATGATGTTGTGACTTTGACGTCATGTGATTGTGAATTGAAGTGAATTTTGAATTGTGAATTCAAGGTGTGGCTTTGACGTTGTGACTTTGATGTTGTGACTTTGAAGTTGTGGGTTTGATGTTGTGACTTTGATGTTGTAATTTGATGTTGTGACGAAGTGTGGCTTTAAAGTAGTGACTATGATGTGACTTTGACGTCATGTGATTGTAATTCAAGCAATTTTGAATTGTGGCTTTGAAGTTCTGGCTTTGATGTTGTGACTTTGAAGTTATGGCTTTGAAGTTTTGACTTTGATGTTGTGGCTTTGATGTAATGTGATTGTGAATTCAGACTTTGACGTTGTGGCTTTGATGTTGTGGTTATGATGTTGTGGCTTTGATGTCATGTGTTGTGAATTCAAGTGAATTTTGAATTCAAGTTGTGGCTTTGAAGTTGTGGCTTTGAAGTTGTGACTTTGATGATGCCAATCAGTGGCTGATCTGATCATTGCTTCATGGAGCATTTCACAGAGGTTCAAGGACCAATATGGCTGACGTCGTCCTGAGACGCATTAGGAGACGATGTACTGCAATTGAAAGAGTATATCGCCAAGGATCTCCAGGTCGAAGAGAAGCGCACGCTATTGACTCTCAATTGCTAACCTGAGAAGAAGGTCGAAGAACATTTAGTACCCTTACTAGTACTACTAGTAGGCCAAAAACACCTTACTAGTACTACTAGTGGACACTTTTTGGCCCTTTCTAGGACTACTAGTAAGGAACAAATAACCCACTAGTGCAAACTAGTGGTTGCTGTGGCTCTTACTAGTAGTACTAGTAGACAATTTGGGCCTTACTAGTACTACTAGTAACAGTGAGAATGCCCACTAGTAGTATTAGTGAGAGCCACAATGTCCACTAGTAGTACTAGTAATGTCGAAAGAGACATACTAGTATACTAGTAGACATTTTGACCTTACTAGTAGTACTAGTAATGTCAAAAACATCTTACTAGTGCTACTAGTGGACATTTTGGCTCTCACTAGTACTACTAGTAGGCATTCTTGCTGTTACTAGTTGTACTAGTAAGGTAAAATATACCTCACTAGTACTACAAGTGGACATTTTTGTACTTACTAGTATACTAGTGAGGTCAAAAATGCCTCACTATTGCTACTAGTGGGCTTTTGGTGCTACTAGTAGGGTCCAGGAGGCTACTAGTGCATGACACATGCCTACTAGTAAGGCGTAGTAGTGTTACTAGTGCAGACAGTAGTTTACAAGTAGGGTTTGATTGCGGACTAGTAGGCCAAAAGTGCACTAGTAGTGTAAAAAACGTTACTAGTAAGACACTCATTCTACTAGTGTGCTCTAGTAGTTCTACTAGTGCACAAAATTGTCTTACTAGTGAGGACAAAAAGCTTACTAGTACATGGACCTTAAGTCCGATATCAAGGATATGAATAAATGCTCAAATGGCTTCCCATAAAGTTGTGGCTTGGAAGTGTGACTTTGATGTTGTAATTTTTGATGTTCTGACGAAGGTGTGGCTTTAAAGTTGTGACTATGATGTTGTGACTTTGACGTCATGTGATTGTGAATTCACAATGAATTTTGAATTCAAGTTGTGGCTTTGAAGTTGTGACTTTGATGTTGTGAATTTGAAGTTGTGGCTCTGATGTTGTTGACTTTGATGTTGTGACTTTGATGTTTGTAATTTTGATGTTTTGACGAAGGTGTAGCTTTAAAGCTGTGACTATGATGTCGTGACTTTGACGTCATGTTGATTGTGAATTTAAGTGAATTTGAATTGTGAAGTCATTGTGGCTTTGATGTTGTGGCTTTGAAGTTATGGCTTGAAGTTGTGACTTTGATGTTGTAATTGTGATGTTGTGGCGAAGGGTGTAACTGTAAAGTTGTGGCTATGATGTTGTGACTTGACGTCATGTTGTTGTTGAATTCAGTGAATTTTGAATTCAAGTTGTGGGCTTTGAAGTTGTGGCTTTGAAGTTGTGACTTTGAAGTTGTGGCTTTAAAGTTGTGACTTTGATGTTGTGACTTTGAAGTTGTGGCTTTGATGTTGTGACTTGATGTTGTGATTTCGATGTTCGACGAATGTGTGGCTTTAAAGTTGTGCCTATGATGTTGTGACTTTGACGTCATATGATGTGAATTAAGTGAATTTTGAATGTGAATTCAAGTTGTGGCTTTGATGTTGTGGCTTTGAAGTTATGGCTTTGAAGTTGTGACTTTGATGTTGTAATTGTGATGTTGTGCGCAGGTTAACTGTAAAGTTTGGCTATGATGTTGTGACTTGACGTCAGTGTGTTGTGAATTCAATTGAATTTTGAATTCAAGTGTGGCTTTGAAGTTGTGGCTTTGAAGTTGTGACTTTGAAGTTGTGGCTTTAAAGTTGTGACTTTGATGTTGTGACTTTGAAGTTGTGGCTTTGATGTTGTGACTTTGATTGTAATTTCGATGTTCCTGACGAATGTGTGGCTTTAAAGTTGTGCCTATGATGTTGTGACTTTGACGTCATCTGATTGTGAATTGAAGTGAATTTTGAATTGTGAATTCAAGTTGTGGCTTTGAAGTTGTGACTTTGATGTGTGACTTTGAAGTTGTGGGTTTGATGTTGTAATTTGATGTTGTGACGAAGGTGTGGCTTTAAAGTAGTGACTATGATGTGACTTTGACGTCATGTGATTGTGAATTCAAGCGAATTTGAATTGTGGCTTTGAAGTTCTGGCTTTGATGTTGTGACTTTGAAGTTATGGCTTTGAAGTTTTGACTTGATGTTGTGGCTTTGATGTAGTGATTGTCAATTCAGACTTTGAAGTTGTGGCTTGACGTTGTGGTTATGATGTTGTGGCTTTGATGTCATGTTGTGTGGATTCAAGTGAATTTTGAATTCAAGTTGTGGCTTTGAAGTTGTGGCTTTGAAGTTGTGACTTTGATGTTGTGACTTTGAAGTTTGTGGCTTTGATGTTGTGACTTTGATGTTGTAATTTCGATGTTCTGACGAATGTGTGGCTTTAAAGTTGTGCCTATGATGTTGTGACTTTGACGTCATGTGATTGTGAATTGAAGTGAATTTTGAATTGTGAATTCAAGTTGTGGCTTTGACGTTGTGACTTTTGATGTTGTGACTTTGAAGTGTGGGTTGATGTTGTGACTTTGATGTTGTAATTTTGATGTTGTGACGAAGGTGTGGCTTAAAGTAGTGACTATGATGTGACTTTGACGTCATGTGATTGTGAATTCAAGCGAATTTTGAATTGTGGCTTTGAAGTTCTGGCTTTGATGTTGTGACTTTGAAGTTATGGCTTTGAAGTTTGACTTTGATGTTGTGGCTTTGATGTAATGTGATTGTGAATTCAGACTTTGAAGTTGTGGCTTTGACGTTGTGGTTATGATGTTGTGGCTTTGATGTCATGTTGTTTGTGAATTCAAGTGAATTTTGAATTCAAGTTGTGGCTTTGAAGTTGTGGCTTTGAAGTTGTGACTTTGATGTTGTGACTTTGAAGTTGTGGCTTTGATTTTGTGACTTTGATGTTGTAATTTCGATGTTCTGACGAATGTGTGGCTTTAAAGTTGTGCCTATGATGTTGTGAACTTTGACGTCATGTGATTGTGAATTGAAGTGAATTTTGAATTGTGAATCAAGTTGTGGCTTTGACGTTGTGACTTTGATGTGTGACTTTGAATTTGGGGTTTGATGTTGTTACTTTGATGTTTAATTTGATGTTTGACGAAGGTGTGGCTTTTAAGTAGTGACTATGATGTGACTTTGACGTCATGTGATTGTGAATTCAAGCGAATTTTGAATTGTGGCTTTGAAGTTCTGGCTTTGATGTTGTGACTTTGAAGTTATGGCTTTGAAGTTTTGACTTTGATGTTGTGGCTTTGATGGAATGTGATGTGAATTCAGACTTTGACGTTGTGGCTTTGATGTGGGGTTATGATGTTGTGGCTTTGATGTCATGTTGTTGTGAATTCAAGTGAATTTTGAATTCAAGTTGTGGCTTTGAAGTTGTGGCTTGGAAGTGTGACTTTGATGATGCCAATCAGTGGCTGATCTGATCATTACTTCAGGGAGCATTTCACAGAAGTTCAAGGACCAATATGGCGACGTCGTCCTGAGACGCATTAGGAGACGATGTACTGCAATTGAAAGAGTATATCGCCAAGGATCTGCAGGTCGAAGAGAAGCGCACGCTTATGACATCTCAATTGCTAACCTGAGAAGAGTCGAAGAAACATTTAGACCCTTACTAGTACTACTAGTAGGCCAAAAACACCTTACTAGTACTACTAGTGGACACTTTTGCCCTTTCTAGGACTACTAGTAAGGAACAAAATAACCCAACTAGTGCAACTAGTGGTTGCTGTGGCTCTTACTAGTAGTACTAGTAGACAATTGGGGCCTTACTAGTACTACTAGTAACAGTGAGAATGCCCATATAGTATAGTGAGAGCCACAATGTCCACTAGTAGTACTAGTAATGTCGAAAGAGACATACTAGTATTACTAGTAGACATTTTGACCTTCACTAGTAGTAATAGTAATGTCAAAAACATCTTACTAGTGCTACTGTGGACATTTTGGCTCTCACTAGTACTACTAGTAGGCATTCTTGCTGTTACTAGTTGTACTAGTAAGGTAAATATACCTCACTAGTACTACAAGTGGACATTTTTGTACTTACTAGTAGTACTAGTGAGGTCAAAAATGCACGACTTTGACGTCATGTGATTGTGAATTTAAGTGAATTTTGAATTGTGAATTCAAGTTGTGGCTTTGATGTTGTGGCTTGAAGTTATGGTTTTGAAGTTGTGACTTTGATGTTGTAATTGTGATGTTGTGGCGAAGGTGTAACTGTAAAGTTGTGGCTATGATGTTGTGACTTTGACGTCATGTTGTTGTGAATTCAAGTGAATTTTGCATTCAAGTTGTGGCTTTGAAGTTGTGGCTTTGAAGTTGACTTGAAGTTGTAGGCTTTAAGTTGTGACTTTGATGTTGTGACTTTGAAGTTGTGGCTTTGATGTTGTGACTTTGATGTTGTTAATTGTGATGTTGTGACGAATGTGTGGCTTTAAAGTTGTGCCTATGATGTGTGACTTTGACGTCATCTGATTGTGAATTGAGAGTGAATTTTGAATTGTGAATTCAAGTTGTGGCTTTGATGTTGTGGCTTTGAAGTTATGGCTTTGAAGTTGTGACTTTGATGTTGTAATTGTGATGTTGTGGCGAAGGTGTAACTGTAAAGTTGTGGCTATGATGTTGTGACTTTGACGTCATGTTGTTGTGAATTCAAGTGAATTTTGAATTCAAGTTGTGGCTTTGAAGTTGTGGCTTTGAAGTTGTGACTTTGAAGTTGTGGCTTTAAAGTTGTGACTTTGATGTTGTGACTTTGAAGTTGTGGCTTTGATGTTGTGACTTTGATGTTGTAATTTCGATGTTCTGACGAATGTGTGGCTTTAAAGTTGTGCCTATGATGTTGTGACTTTGACTCACTAATACTACTAGTGGGCATTCTCACTCTTACTAGTAGTACTAGTAGACAATTTGGGCCTTACTAGTACTACTAGTAACAGTGAGAATGCCCACTAGTAGTATTAGTGAGAGCCACAATGTCCACTAGTAGTACTAGTAATGTCGAAAGAGACATACTAGTATTACTAGTAGACATTTTGACCTTCACTAGTAGTACTAGTAATGTCAAAAACATCTTACTAGTGCTACTAGTGGACATTTTGGCTCTCACTAGTACTACTAGTAGGCATTCTTGCTGTTACTAGTTGTACTAGTAAGGTAAAATATACCTCACTAGTACTACAAGTGGACATTTTTGTACTTACTAGTAGTACTAGTGAGGTCAAAAATGCACGACTTTGACGTCATGTGATTGTGAATTTAAGTGAATTTTGAATTGTGAATTCAAGTTGTGGCTTTGATGTTGTGGTTTTGAAGTTATGGTTTTGAAGTTGTGACTTTGATGTTGTAATTGTGATGTTGTGGCGAAGGTGTAACTGTAAAGTTGTGGCTATGATGTTGTGACTTTGACGTCATGTTGTTGTGAATTCAAGTGAATTTTGAATTCAAGTTGTGGCTTTGAAGTTGTGGCTTTGAAGTTGTGACTTTGAAGTTGTGGCTTTAAAGTTGTGACTTTGATGTTGTGACTTTGAAGTTGTGGCTTTGATGTTGTGACTTTGATGTTGTAATTTCGATGTTCTGACGAATGTGTGGCTTTAAAGTTGTGCCTATGATGTTGGGACTTTGACGTCATCTGATTGTGAATTGAAGTGAATTTTGAATTGTGAATTCAAGTTGTGGCTTTGATGTTGTGGCTTTGAAGTTATGGCTTTGAAGTTGTGACTTTGATGTTGTAATTGTGATGTTGTGGCGAAGGTGTAACTGTAAGTTGTGGCTATGATGTTGTGACTTTGACGTCATGTTGTTGTGAATTCAAGTGAATTTTGAATTCAAGTTGTGGCTTTGAAGTTGTGGCTTTGAAGTTGTGACTTTGAAGTTGTGGCTTTAAAGTTGTGACTTTGATGTTGTGACTTTGAAGTTGTGGCTTTGATGTTGTGACTTTGATGTTGTAATTTCGATGTTCTGACGAATGTGTGGCTTTAAAGTTGTGCCTATGATGTTGTGACTTTGACTCACTAATACTACTAGTGGGCATTCTCACTCTTACTAGTAGTACTAGTAGACAATTTGGGCCTTACTAGTACTACTAGTAACAGTGAGAATGCCCACTAGTAGTATTAGTGAGAGCCACAATGTCCACTAGTAGTACTAGTAATGTCGAAAGAGACATACTAGTATTACTAGTAGACATTTTGACCTTCACTAGTAGTACTAGTAATGTCAAAAACATCTTACTAGTGCTACTAGTGGACATTTTGGCTCTCACTAGTACTACTAGTAGGCATTCTTGCTGTTACTAGTTGTACTAGTAAGGTAAAATATACCTCACTAGTACTACAAGTGGACATTTTTGTACTTACTAGTAGTACTAGTGAGGTCAAAAATGCCTCACTATTGCTACTAGTGGGCATTTTGGTGCTACTAGTAGGGTCCAGGAGGCTACTAGTGCATGACACATGCCTACTAGTAAGGCGTAGTAGTGTTACTAGTGCAGCACAGTAGTTTACAAGTAGGGTTTGATTGCGGACTAGTAGGCCAAAAGTGGCACTAGTAGTGTAAAAACGTTACTTGTAAGACACAGTCATTCTACTAGTGTGCTCTAGTAGTTCTACTAGTGCACAAAATTGTCTTACTAGTGAGGACAAAAAGCTTACTAGTACATGGACCTTAAGTCCGATATCAAGGATATTGAATAAATGCTCAAATGGCTTTCCATAAAGTTGTGGCTTGGAAGTTGTGACTTTGATGTTGTAATTTTGATGTTCTGACGAAGGTGTGGCTTTAAAGTTGTGACTATGATGTTGTGACTTTGACGTCATGTGATTGTGAATTCAAGTGAATTTTGAATTCAAGTTGTGGCTTTGAAGTTGTGACTTTGATGTTGTGAATTTGAAGTTGTGGCTCTGATGTTGTGACTTTGATGTTGTGACTTTGATGTTGTGACTTTGATGTTGTAATTTTGATGTTTTGACGAAGGTGTAGCTTTAAAGCTGTGACTATGATGTCGTGACTTTGACGTCATGTGATTGTGAATTTAAGTGAATTTGAATTGTGAATTCAAGTTGTGGCTTTGATGTTGTGGCTTGAAGTTATGGCTTTGAAGTTGTGACTTTGATGTTGTAATTGTGATGTTGTGGCGAAGGTGTAACTGTAAAGTTGTGGCTATGATGTTGTGACTTTGACGTCATGTTGTTGTGAATTCAAGTGAATTTTGAATTCAAGTTGTGGCTTTGAAGTTGTGACTTTGAAGTTGTGACTTTGAAGTTGTGGCTTTAAAGTTGTGACTTTGATGTTGTGACTTTGAAGTTGTGGCTTTGATGTTGTGACTTTGATGTTGTGATTTCGATGTTCTGGACGAATGTGTGGCTTTAAAGTTGTGCCTATGATGTTGTGACTTTGACGTCATCTGATTGTGAATTGAAGTGAATTTTGAATTGTGAATTCAAGTTGTGGCTTGATGTTGTGGCTTTGAAGTTATGGCTTTGAAGTTGTGACTTTGATGTTGTACTTGTGATGTTGTGGCGAAGGTTGTAACTGTAAAGTTGTGGCTATGATGTTGTGACTTGACGTCATGTTGTTGTGAATTCAAGTGAATTTTGAATTCAAGTTGTGGCTTTGAAGTTGTGGCTTTGAAGTTGTGACTTTGAAGTTGTGGCTTTAAAGTTGTGACTTTGATGTTGTGACTTTGAAGTTGTGGCTTTGATGTTGTGACTTTGATGTTGTAATTTCGATGTTCTGACGAATGTGTGGCTTTAAAGTTGTGCCTATGATGTTGTGACTTTGACGTCATGTGATTGTGAATTGAAGTGAATTTTGAATTGTGAATTCAAGTTGTGGCTTTGACGTTGTGACTTTGATGTTGTGACTTTGAAGTTGTGGGTTTGATGTTGTGACTTTGATGTTGTAATTTTGATGTTGTGACGAAGGTGTGGCTTTACAGTAGTGACTATGATGTGACTTTGACGTCATGTGATTGTGAATTCAAGCGAATTTTGAATTGTGGCTTTGAAGTTCTGGCTTTGATGTTGTGACTTTGAAGTTATGGCTTTGAAGTTTTGACTTTGATGTTGTGGCTTTGATGTAATGTGATTGTGAATTCAGACTTTGACGTTGTGGCTTTGACGTTGTGGTTATGATGTTGTGGCTTTGATGTCATGTTGTTGTGAATTCAAGTGAATTTTGAATTCAAGTTGTGGCTTTGAAGTTGTGGCTTTGAAGTTGTGACTTTGATGATGCCAATCAGTGGCTGATCTGATCATTACTTCAGGGAGCATTTCACAGAAGTTCAAGGACCAATATGGCTGACGTCGTCCTGAGACGCATTAGGAGACGATGTACTGCAATTGAAAGAGTATATCGCCAAGGATCTGCAGGTCGAAGAGAAGCGCACGCTATTGACATCTCAATTGCTAACCTGAGAAGAGTCGAAGAACATTTAGACCCTTACTAGTACTACTAGTAGGCCAAAAACACCTTACTAGTACTACTAGTGGACACTTTTGCCCTTTCTAGGACTACTAGTAAGGAACAAAATAACCCAACTAGTGCAACTAGTGGTTGCTGTGGCTCTTACTAGTAGTACTAGTAGACAATTTGGGCCTTACTAGTACTACTAGTAACAGTGAGAATGCCCACTAGTAGTATTAGTGAGAGCCACAATGTCCACTAGTAGTACTAGTAATGTCGAAAGAGACATACTAGTATTACTAGTAGACATTTTGACCTTCACTAGTAGTACTAGTAATGTCAAAAACATCTTACTAGTGCTACTAGTGGACATTTTGGCTCTCACTAGTACTACTAGTAGGCATTCTTGCTGTTACTAGTTGTACTAGTAAGGTAAAATATACCTCACTAGTACTACAAGTGGACATTTTTTGTACTTACTAGTAGTACTAGTGAGGTCAAAAATGCCTCACTATTGCTACTAGTGGGCATTTTGGTGCTACTAGTAGGGTCCAGGAGGCTACTAGTGCATGACACATGCCTACTAGTAAGGCGTAGTAGTGTTACTAGTGCAGCACAGTAGTTTACAAGTAGGGTTTGATTGCGGACTAGTAGGCCAAAAGTGGCACTAGTAGTGTAAAACGTTACTAGTAAGACACAGTCATTCTACTAGTGTGCTCTAGTAGTTCTACTAGTGCACAAAATTGTCTTACTAGTGAGGACAAAAAGCTTACTAGTACATGGACCTTAAGTCCGATATCAAGGATATTGAATAAATGCTCAAATGGCTTTCCATAAGTTGTGGCTTGGAAGTTGTGACTTTGATGTTGTAATTTTGATGTTCTGACGAAGGTGTTGGCTTTAAAGTTGGTGACTATGATGTTGTGACTTTGACGTCATGCGATTGTGAATTCAAGTGAATTTTGAATTCAAGTTGTGGCTTTGAAGTTGTGACTTTGATGTGTGAATTTGAAGTTTGTGGCTCTGATGTTGTGACTTTGATGTTGTGACTTTGATGTTGTCATTTTGATGTTTTGACGAAGGTGTAGCTTTAAAGCTGTGACTATGATGTCGTGACTTTGACGTCATGTGATTGTGAATTTAAGTGAATTTTGAATTCAAGTTGTGGCTTTGATGTTGTGGCTTTGAAGTTATGGCTTTGAAGTTGTGACTTTGATGTTGTAATTGTGATGTTGTGGCGAAGGTGTAACTGTAAAGTTGTGGCTATGATGGTTGTGACTTTGACGTCATGTTGTTGTGAATTCAAGTGAATTTTGAATTCAAGTTGTGGCTTTGAAGTTGTGACTTTTGAAGTTGTGGCTTTTGAAGTTGTGACTTTGATGTTGTGACTTTGAAGTTGTGGCTTTGATGTTGTGACTTGATGTTGTAATTTCGATGTTCTGGACGAATGTGTGGCTTTAAAGTTGTGCCTATGATGTTGTGACTTTGACGTCATCTGATTGTGAATTGAAGTGAATTTTGAATTGTGAATTCAAGTTGTGGCTTTGACGTTGTGGGTTTGATGTTGTGACTTTGATGTTGTAATTTTGATGTTGTGACGAAGGTGTGGCTTTAAGTAGTGACTATGATGTGACTTTGACGTCATGTGATTGTGAATTCAAGCGAATTTGAATTGTGGCTTTGAAGTTCTGGCTTTGATGTTGTGACTTTGAAGTTATGGCTTTGAAGTTTTTGACTTTGATGTTGTGGCTTTGATGTAATGTGATTGTGAATTCAGACTTTGAAGTTGTGGCTTTGACGTTGTGGTTATGATGTTGTGGCTTTGATGTCATGTTGTTGTGGATTCAAGTGAATTTTGAATTCAAGTTGTGGCTTTTGAAGTTGTGGCTTTGAAGTTGTGACTTTGATGTTGTGACTTTGAAGTTGTGGCTTTGATGTTGTGACTTTGATGTTGTAATTTCGATGTTCTGACGAATGTGTGGCTTTAAAGTTGTGCCTATGATGTTGTGACTTTGACGTATGTGATTTGTGAATTGAAGTGAATTTTGAATTGTGAATTCAAGTTGTGGCTTTGACGTTGTGACTTTGATGTTGTGACTTTGAAGTTGGGTTTGATGTTGTGACTTTTGATGTTGTAATTTTGATGTTGACGAAGGTTGTGGCTTTAAAGTAGTGACTATGATTGTGACTTTGACGTCATGTGATTGTGAATTCAAGCGAATTTTGAATTGTGGCTTTGAAGTTCTGGCTTTGATGTTGTGACTTTGAAGTTATGCTTTGAAGTTTGGACTTGATGTTGTGGCTTTGATGTAATGTGATTGTGAATTCAGACTT
This sequence comes from Nibea albiflora, assembly GCA_014281875.1. Classification (NCBI taxonomy): domain Eukaryota; kingdom Metazoa; phylum Chordata; class Actinopteri; family Sciaenidae; genus Nibea; species Nibea albiflora. The sequence goes on along the minus strand of JABGLX010000500.1, from coordinate 12,657 downwards.
TGAAGTTGTGGCTTTGACGTGGTTATGATGTTTTGGCTTTGATGTCATGTTGTTGTGAATTCAAGTGAATTCAAGTTGAGTTGAAGTTGTGGCTTTGAAGTTGTGACTTTGATGTTGTGACTTTGAAGTTGTGGCTTTGATGTTGTGACTTTGATGTTGTAATTTCGATGTTCTGACGAATGTGTGGCTTTAAAGTTGTGCCTATGATGTTGGACTTTGACGTCATGTGATTGTGAATTGAAGTGAATTTTGAATGTGAATTCAAGTTGTGGCTTTGACGTTGTGACTTTGATGTTGTGACTTTGAAGTTGTGGGTTTGATGTTGTGACTTTGATGTTGTAATTTGATGTTGTGACGAAGGTGTGGCTTTAAAGTAGTGACTATGATGTGACTTTGACGTCATGTGATTGTGAATTCAAGCGAATTTTGAATTGTGGCTTTGAAGTTCTGGCTTTGATGTTGTGACTTTGAAGTTATGGCTTTGAAGTTTTGACTTTGATGTTGTGGCTTTGATGTAATGTGATTGTGAATTCAGACTTTGACGTTGTGGCTTTGACGTTGTGGTTATGATGTTGTGGCTTTGATGTCATGTTGTTGTGAATTCAAGTGAATTTTGAATTCAAGTTGTGGCTTTGAAGTTGTGGCTTTGAAGTTGTGACTTTGATGATGCCAATCAGTGGCTGATCTGATCATTACTTCAGGGAGCATTTCACAGAAGTTCAAGGACCAATATGGCTGACGTCGTCCTGAGACGCATTAGGAGACGATTGTACTGCCAATTGAAAGAGTATATCGCCAAGGATCTGCAGGTCGAAGAGAAGCGCACGCTATTGACATCTCAATTGCTAACCTGAGAAGAGTCGAAGAACATTTAGACCCTTACTAGTACTACTAGTAGGCCAAAAACACCTTACTAGTACTACTAGTGGACACTTTTGCCCTTTCTAGGGAATACTAGTAAGGAACAAAATAACCCAACTAGTGCAACTAGTGGTTGCTGTGGCTCTTACTAGTAGTACTAGTAGACAATTTGGGCCTTACTAGTACTACTAGTAACAGTGAGGAATGCCCACTAGTAGTATTAGTGAGAGCCACAATGTCCACTAGTAGTACTAGTAATGTCGAAAGAGACATACTAGTATTACTAGTAGACATTTTGACCTTCACTAGTAGTACTAGTAATGTCAAAAAACATCTTACTAGTGCTACTAGTGGACATTTTGGCTCTCACTAGTACTACTAGTAGGCATTCTTGCTGTTACTAGTTGTACTAGTAAGGTAAAATATACCTCACTAGTACTACAAGTGGACATTTTGTACTTACTAGTAGTACTAGTGAGGTCAAAAATGCCTCACTATTGCTACTAGTGGGCATTTTGGTGCTACTAGTAGGGTCCAGGAGGCTACTAGTGCATGACACATGCCTACTAGTAAGGCGTAGTAGTGTTACTAGTGCAGCACAGTAGTTTACAAGTAGGGTTTGATTGCGGACTAGTAGGCCAAAAGTGGCACTAGTAGTGTAAAAAACGTTACTAGTAAGACACAGTCATTCTACTAGTGGTGCTCTAGTAGTTCTACTAGTGCATCAAAATTGTCTTACTAGTGAGGACAAAAGCTTACTAGTACATGGACCTTAAGTCCGATATCAAGGATATTGAATAAATGCTCAAATGGCTTTCCATAAAGTTGTGGCTTGGAAGTTGTGACTTTGATGTTGTAATTTTGATGTTCTGACGAAGGTGTGGCTTTAAAGTTGTGACTATGATGTTGTGACTTTGACGTCATGCGATTGTGAATTCAAGTGAATTTTGAATTCAAGTTGTGGCTTTGAAGTTGTGACTTTGATGTTGTGAATTTTGAAGTTGTGGCTCTGATGTTGTGACTTTGATGTTGTGACTTTGATGTTGTCATTTTGATGTTTTGCGAAGGTGTAGCTTTAAAGCTGTGACTATGATGTCGTGACTTGACGTCATGTGATTGTGAATTTAAGTGAATTTTGAATTCAAGTTGTGGCTTTGATGTTGTGGCTTTGAAGTTATGGCTTTGAAGTTGTGACTTTGATGTTGTAATTGTGATGTTGTGGCGAAGGTGTAACTGTAAAGTTGTGGCTATGATGTTGTGACTTTGACGTCATGTTGTTGTGAATTCAAGTGAATTTTGAATTCAAGTTGTGGCTTTGAAGTTGTGACTTTGAAGTTGTGGCTTTGAAGTTGTGACTTTGATGTTGTGACTTTGAAGTTGTGGCTTTGATGTTGTGACTTTGATGTTGTAATTTCGATGTTCTGACGAATGTGTGGCTTTAAAGTTGTGCCTATGATGTTGTGACTTTGACGTCATCTGATTGTGAATTGAAGTGAATTTTGAATTGTGAATTCAAGTTGTGGCTTTGACGTTGTGGGTTTGATGTTGTGACTTTGATGTTGTAATTTTGATGTTGTGACGAAGGTGTGGCTTTAAAGTAGTGACTATGATGTGACTTTGACGTCATGTGATTGTGAATTCAAGCGAATTTTGAATTGTGGCTTTGAAGTTCTGGCTTTGATGTTGTGACTTTGAAGTTATGGCTTTGAAGTTTTGACTTTGATGTTGTGGCTTTGATGTAATGTGATTGTGAATTCAGACTTTGAAGTTGTGGCTTTGACGTTGTGGTTATGATGTTGTGCTTTGATGTCAGTTGTTGTGATTCAAGTGAATTTTATTCAAGTTTGTGGATTTGACGTTGTGGGCTTGAAGTTGTGACTTTGATGTTGTGACTTTGAAGTTTGTGTGATGTGGACTTTGATGTTGTAATTTCGATGTTCTGACGGAATGGGCTTAAAGTTGTGCCTATGATGTTGTGACTTGACGTCATGTTATTGTGAATGAAGTGGAATTTTGAATTGTGTGAATAAAGTGTGGGCTTTGACGGTTTTATGTGACTTTGATGTTGTGACTTTGATGTGTAATTTTATGTGTGTGACGTAAGGTGTGTTGGCTTTAACGTAGTAGTTGACTATGCATGTGACTTTGACGTATTGTGATTGTTGAATTCAAGCGAATTTTGAATTGTGCTGGCTTTGAAGTTCTGGCTTTGATGTTGCTGACTTTGAAGTTATGGCTTTGAAGTTTTGACTTTGATGTTGTGGCTTTGATGTATGTGATTGTGAATTCAGACTTTGAAGTTGTGGCTTGACGTTGTGGTTATGATTGTGTGGCTTTGATGTCATGTTGTTGTGAATTCAAGTGGAATTTTGAATTCAAGTTGTGGCTTTGAAGTTGTGGCTTTGAAGTTGTGACTTTGATGTTGTGACTTTGAAGTTGTGGCTTTGATTTGTGACTTTGATGTTGTAATTTCGATGTTCTGACGAATGTGTGGCTTTAAAGTTGTGCCTATGATGTTGTGACTTTGACGTCATGTGATTGTGAATTGAAGTGAATTTTGAATTGTGAATTCAAGGTGTGGCTTTGACGTTGTGACTTTGATGTTGTGACTTTGAAGTTGTGGGTTTGATGTTGTGACTTTGATGTTGTAATTTTGATGTTGTGACGAATGTGTGGCTTTTAAAGTAGTGACTATGATGTGACTTTGACGTCATGTGATTGTGAATTCAAGCAAATTTTGAATTGTGGCTTTGAAGTTCTGGCTTTGATGTTGTGACTTGAAGTTATGGCTTTGAAGTTTTGACTTTGATGTTGTGGCTTTGATGTAATGTGATTGTGAATTCAGACTTTGACGTTGTGGCTTTGATGTTGTGGTTATGATGTTGTGGCTTGATGTCATGTTGTTGTGAATTCAAGTGAATTTTGAATTCAAGTTGTGGCTTTGAAGTTGTGGCTTTGAAGTTGTGACTTTGATGATGCCAATCAGTGGCTGATCTGATCATTGCTTCAGGGAGCATTTCACAGAGGTTCAAGGACCAATATGGCTGACGTCGTCCTGAGACGCATTAGGAGACGATGTACTGCAATTGAAAGAGTATATCGCCAAGGATCTCCAGGTCGAAGAGAAGCGCACGCTATTGACATCTCAATTGCTAACCTGAGAAGAGTCGAAGAACATTTAGACCCTTACTAGTACTACTAGTAGGCCAAAAACACCTTACTAGTACTACTAGTGGACACTTTTGCCCTTTCTAGGACTACTAGTAAGGAACAAAATAACCCAACTAGTGCAACTAGTGGTTGCTGTGGCTCTTACTAGTAGTACTAGTAGACAATTGGGCCTTACTAGTACTACTAGTAACAGTGAGAATGCCCACTAGTAGTATTAGTGAGAGCCACAATGTCCACTAGTAGTACTAGTAATGTCGAAAGAGACATACTAGTATTACTAGTAGACATTTTGACCGTCACTAGTAGTACTAGTAATGTCAAAAACATCTTACTAGTGCTACTAGTGGACATTTTGGCTCTCACTAGTACTACTAGTAGGCATTCTTGCTGTTACTAGTTGTACTAGTAAGGTAAAATATACCTCACTAGTACTACAAGTGGACATTTTTGTACTTACTAGTAGTACTAGTGAGGTCAAAAATGCCTCACTATTGCTACTATGGGCCATTTTGGTGCTACTAGTAGGGTCCAGGAGGCTACTAGTGCATGACACATGCCTACTAGTAAGGCGTAGTAGTGTTACTAGTGCAGCACAGTAGTTTACAAGTAGGGTTTGATTGCGGACTAGTAGGCCAAAAGTGGCACTAGTAGTGTAAAAACGTTACTAGTAAGACACAGTCATTCTACTAGTGTGCTCTAGTAGTTCTACTAGTGCACAAAATTGTCTTACTAGTGAGGACAAAAAGCTTACTAGTACATGGACCTAAGTCCGATATCAAGGATATTGAATAAATGCTCAAATGGCTTTCCATAAGTTGTGGCTTGGAAGTTGTGACTTTGATGTTGTAATTTTGATGTTCTGACGAAGGTGTGGCTTTAAAGTTGTGACTATGATGTTGTGACTTTGACGTCATGTGATTGTGAATTCAAGTGAATTTTGAATTCAAGTTGTGGCTTTGAAGTTGTGACTTTGATGTGTGAATTTGAAGTTGTGGCTCTGATGTTTGTGACTTTGATGTTGTGACTTTGATGTTGTAATTTTGATGTTTTGACGAAGGTGTAGCTTTAAAGCTGTGACTATGATGTCGTGACTTTGACGTCATGTGATTGTGAATTTAAGTGAATTTTGAATGTGTGAATTCAAGTGTGGCTTTGATGTTGTGCTTTGAAGTTATGGCTTTGAAGTTGTGACTTTGATGTTGTATGTGATGTTGTGGCGAAGGTGTAACTGTAAAGTTGTGGCTATGATGTTGTGACTTTTGACGTCATGTTGTTGTGAATTCAAGTGAATTTTGAATTCAAGTTGTGGCTTTGAAGTTGTGGCTTTTGAAGTTGTGACTTTGAAGTTGTGGCTTTAAAGTTGTGACTTTGATGTTGTGACTTTGAAGTTGTGGCTTTGATGTTGTGACTTGATGTTGTGATTTCGATGTCTGACGAATGTGTGGCTTTAAAGTTGTGCCTATGATGTTTGTGACTTTGAAGTCATCTGATGTGAATGAAGTGAATTTTGAATTGTGAATTCAAGTTGTGGCTTTGATGTTGTGGCTTTGAAGTTATGGCTTTGAAGTTGTGACTTTGATGTTGTAATTGTGATGTTGTGGCGAAGGTTGTAACTGTAAAGTTGTGGCTATGATGTTGTGACTTTGACGTCATGTTGTTGTGAATTCAAGTGAATTTTGAATTCAAGTTGTGGCTTTGAAGTTGTGGCTTTGAAGTTGTGACTTTGAAGTTGTGGCTTTAAAGTTGTGACTTTGATGTTGTGACTTTGAAGTTGTGGCTTTGATGTTGTGACTTTGATGTTGTAATTTCGATGTTCTGACGAATGTGTGGCTTTAAAGTTGTGCCTATGATGTTGTGACTTTGACGTCATCTGATTGTGAATTGAAGTGAATTTTGAATTGTGAATTCAAGTTGTGGCTTTGACGTTGTGACTTTGATGTTGTGACTTTGAAGTTGTGGGTTTGATGTTGTAATTTTGATGTTGTGACGAAGGTGTGGCTTTAAAGTAGTGACTATGATGTGACTTTGACGTCATGTGATTGTGAATTCAAGCGAATTTTGAATTGTGGCTTTGAAGTTCTGGCTTTGATGTTGTGACTTTGAAGTTATGGCTTTGAAGTTTTGACTTTGATGTTGTGGCTTTGATGTAATGTGATTGTCAATTCAGACTTTGAAGTTGTGGCTTTGACGTTGTGGTTATGATGTTGTGGCTTTGATGTCATGTTGTTGTGGATTCAAGTGAATTTTGAATTCAAGTTGTGGCTTTGAAGTTGTGGCTTTGAAGTTGTGACTTTGATGTTGTGACTTTGAAGTTGTGGCTTTGATGTTGTGACTTTGATGTTGTAATTTCGATGTTCTGACGAATGTGTGGCTTTAAAGTTGTGCCTATGATGTTGTGACTTTGACGTCATGTGATTGTGAATTGAAGTGAATTTTGAATTGTGAATTCAAGTTGTGGCTTTGACGTTGTGACTTTGATGTTGTGACTTTGAAGTTGTGGGTTTGATGTTGTGACTTTGATGTTGTAATTTTGATGTTGTGACGAAGGTGTGGCTTTAAAGTAGTGACTATGATGTGACTTTGACGTCATGTGATTGTGAATTCAAGCGAATTTTGAATTGTGGCTTTGAAGTTCTGGCTTTGATGTTGTGACTTTGAAGTTATGGCTTTGAAGTTTTGACTTTGATGTTGTGGCTTTGATGTAATGTGATTGTGAATTCAGACTTTGAAGTTGTGGCTTTGACGTTGTGGTTATGATGTTGTGGCTTTGATGTCATGTTGTTGTGAATTCAAGTGAATTTTGAATTCAAGTTGTGGCTTTGAAGTTGTGGCTTTGAAGTTGTGACTTTGATGTTGTGACTTTGAAGTTGTGGCTTTGATTTTGTGACTTTGATGTTGTAATTTCGATGTTCTGACGAATGTGTGGCTTTAAAGTTGTGCCTATGATGTTGTGACTTTGACGTCATGTGATTGTGAATTGAAGTGAATTTTGAATTGTGAATTCAAGTTGTGGCTTTGACGTTGTGACTTTGATGTTGTGACTTTGAAGTTGTGGGTTTGATGTTGTGACTTTGATGTTGTAATTTTGATGTTGTGACGAAGGTGTGGCTTTAAAGTAGTGACTATGATGTGACTTTGACGTCATGTGATTGTGAATTCAAGCGAATTTTGAATTGTGGCTTTGAAGTTCTGGCTTTGATGTTGTGACTTTGAAGTTATGGCTTTGAAGTTTTGACTTTGATGTTGTGGCTTTGATGTAATGTGATTGTGAATTCAGACTTTGACGTTGTGGCTTTGATGTTGTGGTTATGATGTTGTGGCTTTGATGTCATGTTGTTGTGAATTCAAGTGAATTTTGAATTCAAGTTGTGGCTTTGAAGTTGTGGCTTTGAAGTTGTGACTTTGATGATGCCAATCAGTGGCTGATCTGATCATTACTTCAGGGAGCATTTCACAGAAGTTCAAGGACCAATATGGCTGACGTCGTCCTGAGACGCATTAGGAGACGATGTACTGCAATTGAAAGAGTATATCGCCAAGGATCTGCAGGTCGAAGAGAAGCGCACGCTATTGACATCTCAATTGCTAACCTGAGAAGAGTCGAAGAACATTTAGACCCTTACTAGTACTACTAGTAGGCCAAAAACACCTTACTAGTACTACTAGTGGACACTTTTGCCCTTTCTAGGACTACTAGTAAGGAACAAAATAACCCAACTAGTGCAACTAGTGGTTGCTGTGGCTCTTACTAGTAGTACTAGTAGACAATTTGGGCCTTACTAGTACTACTAGTAACAGTGAGAATGCCCACTAGTAGTATTAGTGAGAGCCACAATGTCCACTAGTAGTACTAGTAATGTCGAAAGAGACATACTAGTATTACTAGTAGACATTTTGACCTTCACTAGTAGTAATAGTAATGTCAAAAACATCTTACTAGTGCTACTAGTGGACATTTTGGCTCTCACTAGTACTACTAGTAGGCATTCTTGCTGTTACTAGTTGTACTAGTAAGGTAAAATATACCTCACTAGTACTACAAGTGGACATTTTTGTACTTACTAGTAGTACTAGTGAGGTCAAAAATGCACGACTTTGACGTCATGTGATTGTGAATTTAAGTGAATTTTGAATTGTGAATTCAAGTTGTGGCTTTGATGTTGTGGCTTTGAAGTTATGGTTTTGAAGTTGTGACTTTGATGTTGTAATTGTGATGTTGTGGCGAAGGTGTAACTGTAAAGTTGTGGCTATGATGTTGTGACTTTGACGTCATGTTGTTGTGAATTCAAGTGAATTTTGAATTCAAGTTGTGGCTTTGAAGTTGTGGCTTTGAAGTTGTGACTTTGAAGTTGTGGCTTTTAAGTTGTGACTTTGATGTTGTGACTTTGAAGTTGTGGCTTTGATGTTGTGACTTTGATGTTGTAATTGTGATGTTGTGACGAATGTGTGGCTTTAAAGTTGTGCCTATGATGTTGTGACTTTGACGTCATCTGATTGTGAATTGAAGTGAATTTTGAATTGTGAATTCAAGTTGTGGCTTTGATGTTGTGGCTTTGAAGTTATGGCTTTGAAGTTGTGACTTTGATGTTGTAATTGTGATGTTGTGGCGAAGGTGTAACTGTAAAGTTGTGGCTATGATGTTGTGACTTTGACGTCATGTTGTTGTGAATTCAAGTGAATTTTGAATTCAAGTTGTGGCTTTGAAGTTGTGGCTTTGAAGTTGTGACTTTGAAGTTGTGGCTTTAAAGTTGTGACTTTGATGTTGTGACTTTGAAGTTGTGGCTTTGATGTTGTGACTTTGATGTTGTAATTTCGATGTTCTGACGAATGTGTGGCTTTAAAGTTGTGCCTATGATGTTGTGACTTTGACTCACTAATACTACTAGTGGGCATTCTCACTCTTACTAGTAGTACTAGTAGACAATTTGGGCCTTACTAGTACTACTAGTAACAGTGAGAATGCCCACTAGTAGTATTAGTGAGAGCCACAATGTCCACTAGTAGTACTAGTAATGTCGAAAGAGACATACTAGTATTACTAGTAGACATTTTGACCTTCACTAGTAGTACTAGTAATGTCAAAAACATCTTACTAGTGCTACTAGTGGACATTTTGGCTCTCACTAGTACTACTAGTAGGCATTCTTGCTGTTACTAGTTGTACTAGTAAGGTAAAATATACCTCACTAGTACTACAAGTGGACATTTTTGTACTTACTAGTAGTACTAGTGAGGTCAAAAATGCACGACTTTGACGTCATGTGATTGTGAATTTAAGTGAATTTTGAATTGTGAATTCAAGTTGTGGCTTTGATGTTGTGGTTTTGAAGTTATGGTTTTGAAGTTGTGACTTTGATGTTGTAATTGTGATGTTGTGGCGAAGGTGTAACTGTAAAGTTGTGGCTATGATGTTGTGACTTTGACGTCATGTTGTTGTGAATTCAAGTGAATTTGAATTCAAGTTGTGGCTTTGAAGTTGTGGCTTTGAAGTTGTGACTTTGAAGTTGTGGCTTTTAAAGTTGTGACTTTGATGTTGTGACTTTGAAGTTGTGGCTTTGATGTTGTGACTTTGATGTTGTAATTTCGATGTTCTGACGAATGTGTGGCTTTAAAGTTGTGCCTATGATGTGGGACTTTGACGTCATCTGATTGTGAATTGAAGTGAATTTTGAATTGTGAATTCAAGTTGTGGCTTTGATGTTGTGGCTTTGAAGTTATGGCTTTGAAGTTGTGACTTTGATGTTGTAATTGTGATGTTGTGGCGAAGGTGTGTAACTGTAAAGTTGTGGCTATGATGTTGTGACTTTGACGTCATGTTGTTGTGAATTCAAGTGAATTTTGAATTCAAGTTGTGGCTTTGAAGTTGTGGCTTTGAAGTTGTGACTTTGAAGTTGTGGCTTTAAAGTTGTGACTTTGATGTTGTGACTTTGAAGTTGTGGCTTTGATGTTGTGACTTTGATGTTGTAATTTCGATGTTCTGACGAATGTGTGGCTTTAAAGTTGTGCCTATGATGTTGTGACTTTGACTCACTAATACTACTAGTGGGCATTCTCACTCTTACTAGTAGTACTAGTAGACAATTTGGGCCTTACTAGTACTACTAGTAACAGTGAGAATGCCCACTAGTAGTATTAGTGAGAGCCACAATGTCCACTAGTAGTACTAGTAATGTCGAAAGAGACATACTAGTATTACTAGTAGACATTTTGACCTTCACTAGTAGTACTAGTAATGTCAAAACATCTTACTAGTGCTACTAGTGGACATTTTGGCTCTCACTAGTACTACTAGTAGGCATTCTTGCTGTTACTAGTTGTACTAGTAAGGTAAAATATACCTCACTAGTACTACAAGTGGACATTTTTGTACTTACTAGTAGTACTAGTGAGGTCAAAAAATGCCTCACTATTGCTACTAGTGGGCATTTTGGTGCTACTAGTAGGGTCCAGGAGGCTACTAGTGCATGGACACATGCCTACTAGTAAGGCGTAGTAGTGTTTACTAGTGCAGCACAGTAGTTTACAAGTAGGGTTTGATTGCGGACTAGTAGGCCAAAAGTGGCACTAGTAGTGTAAAAACGTTACTTGTAAGACACAGTCATTCTACTAGTGTGCTCTAGTAGTTCTACTAGTGCACAAAATTGTCTTACTAGTGAGGACAAAAAGCTTACTAGTACATGGACCTTAAGTCCGATATCAAGGATATTGAATAAATGCTCAAATGGCTTTCCATAAAGTTGTGGCTTGGAAGTTGTGACTTTGATGTTGTAATTTTGATGTTCTGACGAAGGTGTGGCTTTAAAGTTGTGACTATGATGTTGTGACTTTGACGTCATGTGATTGTGAATTCAAGTGAATTTTGAATTCAAGTTGTGGCTTTGAAGTTGTGACTTTGATGTTGTGAATTTGAAGTTGTGGCTCTGATGTTGTGACTTTGATGTTGTGACTTTGATGTTGTAATTTTGATGTTTTGACGAAGGTTGTAGCTTTAAAGCTGTGACTATGATGTCGTGACTTTGACGTCATGTGATTGTGAATTTAAGTGAATTTTGAATTGTGAATTCAAGTTGTGGCTTTGATGTTGTGGCTTTGAAGTTATGGCTTTGAAGTTGTGACTTTGATGTTGTAATTGTGATGTTGTGGCGAAGGTGTAACTGTAAAGTTGTGGCTATGATGTTGTGACTTTGACGTCATGTTGTGTGAATTCAAGTGAATTTTGAATTCAAGTTGTGGCTTTGAAGTTGTGACTTTGAAGTTGTGACTTTGAAGTTGTGGCTTTAAAGTTGTGACTTTGATGTTGTGACTTTGAAGTTGTGGCTTTGATGTTGTGACTTTGATGTTGTGATTTCGATGTTCTGACGAATGTGTGGCTTTAAAGTTGTGCCTATGATGTTGTGACTTTGACGTCATCTGATTGTGAATTGAAGTGAATTTTGAATTGTGAATTCAAGTTGTGGCTTTGATGTTGTGGCTTTGAAGTTATGGCTTTGAAGTTGTGACTTTGATGTTTGTAATTGTGATGTTGTGGCGAAGGTGTAACTGTAAAGTTGTGGCTATGATGTTGTGACTTTGACGTCATGTTGTTGTGATTCAAGTGAATTTGAATTCAAGTTGTGGCTTTGAAGTTGTGGCGTTGAAGGTTGTGACTTTGAAGTTGTGGCTTTAAAGTTGTGACTTTGATGTTGTGACTTTGAAGTTGTGGCTTTGATGTTGGTGACTTTGATGTTGTAATTTCGATGTTCTGACGCAATGTGTGCTTTAAAGTTGTGCCTATGATGTGTGACTTTGACGTCATGTGATTGTGAATTGAAGTGAATTTGGAATTGTGGAAATTCAAGTTGTTGGCTTTTGACGTTGTGACTTTGATGTTGTGACTTTGAAGTTGTGGGTTTGATGTTGTAATTTTGATGTTGTGACGAAGGTGTGGCTTTAAAGTAGTGACTATGATGTGACTTTGACGTCATGTGATTGTGAATTCAAGCGAATTTTGAATTGTGGCTTTGAAGTTCTGGCTTTGATGTTGTGACTTTGAAGTTATGGCTTTGAAGTTTTGACTTTGATGTTGTGGCTTTGATGTAATGTGATTGTGAATTCAGACTTTGAAGTTGTGGCTTTGACGTTGTGGTTATGATGTTGTGGCTTTGATGTCATGTTGTTGTGGATTCAAGTGAATTTTGAATTCAAGTTGTGGCTTTGAAGTTGTGGCTTGAAGTTGTGACTTTGATGTTGTGACTTTGAAGTTGTGGCTTTGATGTTGTGACTTTGATGTTGTAATTTCGATGTTCTGACGAATGTGTGGTTTTTAAAGTTGTGCCTATGATGTTGTGACTTTGACGTCATGTGATTGTGAATTGAAGTGAATTGAATTGTGAATTCAAGTTGTGGCTTTGACGTTGTGACTTTGATGTTGTGACTTTGAAGTTGTGGGTTTGATGTTTTGACTTTGATGTTGTAATTTTGATGTTGTGACGAAGGTGTGGCTTTAAAGTAGTGACTATGATGTGACTTTGACGTCATGTGATTGTGAATTCAAGCGAATTTGAATTGTGGCTTTGAAGTTCTGGCTTTGATGTTGTGACTTTGAAGTTATGGCTTTGAAGTTTTGACTTTGATGTTGTGGCTTTG